>VDFB02138535.1:19198-182935 GCA_007258455.2 Sequoia sempervirens
GGAGGGAGAGAGTGGGAGAGGCTGGGAGAGAGTGGGAGAGAGTGGGAGAGGTTGGGAGAGAGGTGGGAGAGGGTGGGAGAGAGTAGGAGAGGCTAGGAGATATGGTGGGAGAGAGTGGGAGAGAGTGGGAAAGTGGGAGAGAATGTGGGAGAGAGCAGGAGAGAGTTGGAGAGAGTGGGAGAGAGTTGGAGAGTGTGGGAGAGTGGGAGAGTGGGAGAGATGTTGGAAGAGATTGGGAGAGAGTGGGAGAGGTTGGGAGAGGGTGCGAGAGAGTGGGAGAGAGTAAGAGAGAGGGTAGGAGAGAGGGTGGGTGAGGGTGGGCGAGAGTGGGAGAGAGTGGGAGTGAGTATAGACAAAGAGAGAAAATAAATCTATAAGAAAACCAAATTTCTCATAATGCGAATGCGTTTTGTAGAAGTATGGAAATGACCGTTTTAGTAAGAATGAATTTCATTTTTTTTTCTTTTAACATGTAATAACACGAGTACATTATAACACGCTCGCATTATGGGCTCCTTGTGGCCGAGCCTCAGGCTCGTCACACAAAGCTATAACGGGAGCATGTTATAACGTGCTCATATTATAGCGCATTCACGTTATGACTTTTCAAAACTTTTTTTTGAAAGTGGCCACAAATTTGCTACCCATCTCCATGCACCTACCCTACATTCTAATTTAAAATAAAAATAATAACAATAGAAATACATACCTCTTCAATATCTTTGACCTCTTTGACATCTTGGCAGCATCCTAATGAGGAATTGCAAGAAAAATTTGATCTCCTTTTGGTGAGCGTGACTTGAGAGAGCAGAAAATGGGAGAACAAGGTGCAGGATTGAGAAAAAATGCATTAAAAATTTCTAATTCTTTTTAAAGGCCTTTTGCATTTGGTGAGCACCAAATTTGGAACTCACCAAATGAAACACTAGTTTTTGTGGACAAAATGAGCAATTTCGGGTTTTTTTCCAAAGTGGCACCTTTTTTGTGTCACAGATTGGTGCATTGACCCATAGTATTGAGATTTTATGGTCTATGCAAGTAGTTTTTATTTTTTAGTTTTGATATTCATTTATATCTATGTACATGGTTAAATGTTAACGTTTATTGTTCATTTTCCAAGGTTTAAGGCATAGGGTTTAGAGTTCAAGGTTCAAAACCTAATGTTTAGGATTCATGTTCAATTTTCTTTTTTTACATTGAGATTTTAACATTCATTGTTAAATATTAATATATATAGTGGTCTCTATTTAAATATTTCAATCAATATTTAAATTTTGGATTCTAGTCCATACATATTAGAGATTAGAAATTAGCATTCGAAGTTTACAATTTAGGGTTCATAATTAAGGGATTTTAAATTATGGTTGAATATTTATAGTTTTAGTGGTTCTTGGGTTTATTGTTAGTATTACATGATTTATGGTTTGAGTCTATAATATTTAAGAGATTAAGGTTTATCCTACAATCTAATTAATTTTTTAGTTTTTTTATTATTATTTAACTTTCTATTAGAATTAAAACTATACTTAGTGACTAGATGTACATATTAGAGTGGAAGACCAACTTGAAGTTGATATAAATGGAGATGAGACCCAAGTTTAAGTAAATACTAGAGAAACAATCCAAATTAAACTAATTATTAGAGAGAATGGTTGTCCTCAAGTTAATATTGAAGTGGATGTATAGGCTCTTAAAATTGATATTAGAGAGGAGATCTAAGAATCTATTCAACTTGATATTAGAGAAGAGGGACAAGATGATATGGATATTAATCAATAGATTATGTGATATTCCTGAATTGTGGTTGTGCTTCCATTCTTCAATAAAAAAATAATATCTAAATATAAATTATCACGCAGTTTAAAATATCTCTTATTATATCTTGGGCTGTATTCCCTTCCATGTCACTTCTCATAACATTTTGGAAAAGTAATTTTTTGTTAAAAAATAAAATTTCATCTGTGTTTTACTAAAACTACCTTGTTTTGTATTTTACACCTTTAAAAAATGTCTTTTGTTAGAGTTGCTTATCTTTATTTTAGATAATTTTATTCTATTTTATCTATAATATTATAAAAAGGTATATTATAGTATGTAAAATATAACATATTTTCTAACTTTCTTTATTGTGGTTGTATTTTCGTGTTCCATTTGATTTGTGTGAACCAAATTTTCTTATTTTATCTTGATAATATTTTTGTGTGAGTGTCCTCTTGTCTAATAAAAAGGGTGGTTTGAAGTTATGCTTATGTTTTTTTATCTCAATGATAAATAATAGTAATGTTTGAAGGTTGAAATAATTCTTAGTGTAACGCCCATCATGCAAACCCCAAAGGATAACAATTATGCACACATTTTTTTTTTAATAACACAAAGTAAACATATAAAGAACCATTATACATTATTACATTACATGATAACATCTTAAACATTTAATTCCTTTGGCACATGTGAGGTCACATCGCACAAAACTAACCCAATACGAAAGATTCATATAAAGTTAAGTAACTTAACTATCTTTACATCCATCATAGACATTAAAATAATCATTTGCAAGAGATAACATCTATACATTCATAAGCATAAATTTAAATTTATCACATGATACCAAACCATCATAAATCTCATAAATCATGAATGTCTACAAGGTTGCATTTACATTGCATCATCTTTTAATACATTGCATGTTCATATCCATGAGTTACATCAAAATCTCCCATATGTGTGGGATAGATACATCACACAAAGAATATCTGAAATAAAAGATGAATATCAGGTATAGCTCCATCTAGAAGATACTATGTAGAAAAAATGATGATGGGGAACCCAACTGGTGTAGAGCACGTTCCACCTGACCATGTGGGTTTTAGAAAAAACCCAACCCCCATGCTCAGAGGTGATAAGGAAGTGACCATGACCAATTATACCAACAAGAATAACTCCAATAATAATAACATAGCAATAGCAACAACAAGAGATTACATAGATCATAAATGACAACAACCAAGATCCAATCATAATAAACACAAGACCATAAAACACATCATAAATAAATCAAGGGCAACAACAATTAACCACTTCCAGAGGCAAGTAAGAAAGTAAAGCATAAGGGAAACTAGTGGAGAGTGTCATCACATAGTCCTTCATGGGTTATCTTGGCCCTTCCTCCTACATGAGGCTCTGGCCCCCATCTATGGTTATCCTAGATCTTCCTCCTACTTGAGGTGTCAGCCCCATAGGGTGACTCATGTGGAGCCATTAACCTCTCATGAGGACAAGGCAACGACCTTGCCAACCATGGCCTTCTCAGTTTACCATTAGTCTACAAAAGCCCTAATAGATAAACGAGGTATCCAAGATTATCTTATTAAGTTATTACTACCCATCCCCCAAAATTCTTTTATTAGGTTTTCACTTGTTAATCTAACTCTTACGTGGGTTATCCTGGCCCTTCCTCCTTTTGAGGCGTCGGCCCTGATGTAGAGCCACTCTCCCTATAGACCCAACACATAATCAAATTCAAGGGTTGCACCAACATAAAACGAACATTAAATCTCAACAGGAAACATGTGATGCATTACCCATCTCACAAAAAAGCACAAAATTATAGTCTCCACAATTCTCGTACAACCCTTTTCAAAATAATGATACTCAATAACTTGCCACATCAAAGTACATAAAGAGACATACGATGATTAACAAATAAGCGCAAGCCTCTAGAAGTCTAAGGTTCACAAAATCTCTAAGCGGGTTCCTAAAGAAAACTGGGTTCCCACACCGAAAAAGCCAAAACAATGACCTAATGAATAAAGAAGTCAAAGCTGATTTACAAGTTAAAAAGACATAATAATTTACACCCATAGCTATAACGAAAACAGACTCCTAGATTCAACAATTCACTCTATTAGAGTCAAAATTAATTAATAAGATTAAATTCCCACTTTCAATAAAATAGTTTTGAAATAAAACAAAATAATGACTCAGTATATGTGATTTTGCCAATTTCCATGAATAAATGCCAATCCTAATGATAACTTCATAACTATAAAGAAATATATATATATATATATTTTATTTATATGTATATTCTAATTTTTTTAATTTATTTTTTACTTAAAATTCTAAAAAAATGATGTTACACACAGAATATAAATAAAAATAAAAATATGAATATATATATATATTATATCAATAAAAAAAAACAAAAATTTAAGTATAGGGTACATGGCTATGCACAACAGTCCATAGACTGCTATGTGTAGCAGTCCAAAAAGAAAAAAAAAACTTTAAGTACAGGGTACGCAGCTATGCACAATAGCCCATACGGCTGCTGTGCACAACAGTATGTAGGACTATTGTGCATAGTAGTCTATGGACTGTTGTGGCACCAATGCTGCCAATGGAGAAAAGGGGAGGGTATGCCCTGATAGTTGTCCCCCCCTTAACTACATTATAATTTTTTTCTTTCCTTAAAAAAAAATACGCCGACCAACAAATAGTTCGACCCAAAAAGAATTCAAACACAATTCGGCCCAAAAAAATTAAACTTTATAAAATTTAAATATAAATATATATAAATATTTATATATATGTATATACTTCTATGTGGATGTATATATATATACATATATATATATATATATATATATATATATATTTGGCCAAGCATTTTTTTTAATAGAACTGGATAAATATAATTCTCATATATATATCTTCGGTATATATATATATTTAAATATATATATGTTTAAATATAGATATCCATTGATTCCAGACAGGAATTATTTTCTCATAACAAAATTATAAAAATCCAGAACATTTTTAGAGACTCAACAATAAATTTCTCCCAATTATTTGTTACCCAAAACATTTCCCAAAACCCCAGAAGATTTTTCCCTTTACAGAACAATATGATTGCCATTTCAAATTTAACAAGCAATAAAGATCAATAAAGGAACCTAGAGTCTTGTGCTTGCTGAGGAGTTGATGAAGCTTTCCTCTTATTCGAACCAGCCTTTTCGAAGAGTTCCCTTTCCTTCTACAGAATATCTCCACCAGATTCTTTGATCCAACTCTTTATTTATTTTGCTATTTAGAAGAGCCTTTTTCCCCAGAATAATGAAAGGGAAATAATTTTTATAGAGAAAACAAGAGAGGAAGCAAATTTTTCTAGAACTCCATATTTTTCAAGCTTTTGTCAATTTTCCCGTGAATGAAAATCTCTCATTTTTTCTATTAAATAAAAAGATATCCTCTTCTTTTTATGAAACTCAAAAAAAAAGGATGAATAGAAATCTTCTATTTCTTCACCAGCTTTTCAGCCAAAAATCTCAACATTCATTGGTCCTTTTCTTCTTTTCTTTCTTTTCTTGATTTTTTTCTATTCAAGCTGTACTTTTTGTTTTAATTTCAATTTTGCTAATTTATACTTGCAATTCATACAATTTAACTTATTTAATTATTTTATTCCATTAATTATCTTCAATATGCTATTTTCATTAAATTATTTAAATACCAATTTAAATAATTTAATTTACACCTTTCAATTTATTTATCTTTAATAAATTACATGACTTTTAATTTAATACTTTTTATATTTTAATAAAAACTATTCCCACAACTATTATTAATATTTATTATAATCATTTAGTTATTTAAATTACATCATACGTACACACCAACGTGAAATAAATAACATAAATACACACACAAAACAACTATTATAAAATGAAAAAATGACAAAGGTCAAAGACACACAATACCACTAAACATAAGACGGGTTGACAAACTTGGGATGGGGTGACTCCCTTGTCATCTTTGTTTCAACTTCATGCCCATTGGGTTAATTTGATGCTCGCCCTGTCCTATCAAAGCATGTGGAATTGAGACTTTGTTCCTGCAACTCTTGCATACAGAAAAGGTTGTGTACAACATGTATATATAATTAGATACATCTCATCGTGAGAAGGAATTTTAGCGTAGCAGGGCACTCGCAAATGAGTGGTGCTACACTATACCCTCACTAAAGCTATAATAACAACTACAACATCAATAATAAAGTAACATTGCTGAACTAAACTGATCACATCATATCATCATAAAATGATTAGTAATCCACTGCATCACAATATACTACTGAAATCAAATTAAACATCACCAAATCAAATATAACCATAATGTCATAACATAATATCCATGTCATCAAATAAAGTAGCATAGTCATCAAATAGTCTAAACTATCCAATCCACCAATCCAACCAATAAATAGTAACTATCAAAGTCTCAAAGTATCAAGAAAAACTATAGAAAATATCAAGTCGAAACAACAACATGAGGGGTATTACATCCTCCCCCCCATGAATTTAGCTTACTCCTAGAAGGTAGTAAATAGGTAAGGATAAGATTCCATAATGCGGGAGGCATCCTCCCATGTTGTTGAAGTCTTATCATTGGGGTCCGACTGGACCCGCACCTACTCAATATCCTTGCCTCTAAGGGTGAGTCTCCTGTGTTGCAGCACGACCACAAGCTCAAGAACTAGCTGCTCGTCCTCGACCTATAGAGCATTCCAATCAAGTACATGAGTAACATCAGGAGAATATGGTCTAAGGACTGAAACATGAAAAACATTGTGAATCCGTGACAGACTAGGTGGCAAGGCCATGCAGTAGGAAACAGGACCAATTCTTTCTAACACCTCAAATGGCCTTATGAACTGGGGAAAAAGCTTAGAACCCTTTCCATAATGAATAGGTATCTTCCATGGATGCACTCGAAGAAACACTCAATCTCCAACTACAAACTATCGATCAACTCTATGTGCATCAGCATACTTTTTTTGTTTATCTTGAGCTACCACAAGATGCTCTCAGATGCGAGCTACCTGCTGCTCCATATCTCAAAGCATTTTAGGTCCAAGAAGAACCATGTCCTCTAATCAATCCCAACTCAAAGGGGTATGACAAGGATGACCGTATAAAGCTTGAAATGGAGCCATGTCAATCGAACTATGGTAACCATTGTTATAAGCAAACTCGACCAAGTGTAGATAATATTCCCAACATGATTGTTGGTCCATGACATACATGAGGAGCATATCTTCAAGCACCTGATTGAATCTCTCAGTCTAACCATTTTTTTTAGGATGGTAGGTAGAACTAAAATTCAATTGAGTCCCTAAGGACCACTGCAAAGATGTCGATAGCATAGATGTGAATATTGGATCTCTATCAGAAATGATTCTTCGCATTATCCCATGCAAATGAACAATGTCCTTCATGAACACCTTGGCCACTGAAGAAGTAGTATAGGAAGATCGGATAGGAGAGAAATGGGTTACCTTGGTCAGCCTGTCAATAGTGACCATAATAGTGTCATGCCGCCTAGAAGACATAGGCAAGCCAACAATGAAATCCATAGAGATAATGTCCCACTTCCATTCTAGAACAAGATGAGGATGCAACAAACCTACTAGATGATGATGCTCAGCCTTAACCCTATGACATTCTAGACATCTAGCCACAAAATTAGCGATATCACGCTTCAATCCTACCCAAAAATATAGCGATCAAAGATCCACATACATTTTCTTAACTCTAGGGTGCGTTGAATAAGGTGCCTGATGGGCTTCAGTCAAGATTAGGAGGTACATACATTCAGCCTGCATAGCACAAAACACCATCAGAATGAAATGAGTATCCAACAAATTTTCCTTCTAGAGCTCTGCTTGACTCAATTTCATATTTCACCTCTTGATACCAATTGTTTGAAGGAAGAGCTACGAGGATCTGACTCCTCAAATCAACCTCGAGAGGCATAGCAAAAATCTCATGCATGCATCGACTCAATGCATCTACCACCACATTCTCTTTTCCCTGGATATACTTTACTTCAAAATCATATTCACACAAGAATTCCATCCACCTCCTCTATCTTGCATTCAAGTTCAGTTGTGTGAAGATGTATTGCAGACTATGATGATCTATATGCAACTTGAACCGATGCCCTAATAGGAAGTGTCGCCATCTTACCAAAGCATGCACAACTACGGCCAACTCAAGATCATGTGTGAGGTAGTTTAGTTCATGATCCTTAACTTTCCATGATTCATACGCAATTACTCACCCTTGTTGCATCAAAATGACCCCTAAGCCTTCCAAAGAAGCATTCGTACATACAACAAAATCTCCCGTAGCATTCGGTACTGCCAAAATTGGTGCACTAGTCAACTTGTCCTTAAGAGTTTGGAATGCTAACTGACATTGATCTGACCAAAGAAATTTCTTTCCCTTCCTTTGGAGAGAGGTGATAGGATGTGCAATCCTTGAAAAGCCTTAGATGAACCGCCGACAATAGCCTGCTAGTCCCATGAAACTGTGAATTTCTAAGACATTTGTGGGCATGGGCCAATCCACAATGGCCTGAATCTTTGCAAGATCAACTAAAATTCCCTCACCTAAAATCACATGGCCCAAATATTGAACTTCAGTCTTATAGAAGTCACACTTTGCCAAGTTGGCATACGACTGATTGTCCCTTAAGCATTGCAGCACCTACGTTAGATGTTCCTCATGTTCTTCCATAGACCTGGAATAAATAAGAATATCATTGAGAACCACTAAATCTATCCAAATACATACGAAACACCCCATTCATCAAGCTCATGAAGATTGAAGGTCCATTTGTTAACCCAAACATCACAGTGAACTCATAATGTCCGTATCGAGTGTGAAATGTTGTTTTATGAATATCTGCATCCGTAATATGCAACTGATGATATCCTGATTTGAGATCAATCTTAGAAAATACCTTCACCCCTTTTATCTAATTGAAAATATCATCAATTCTAGGAAAGGGATATTGGTTCTTCACTGTTACTTTGTTCAACAGCCTGTAATCAATACACAAGTGGAGAGAACCATCCTTCTTCTTTACGAATATCACAGGTGCTCCCCAAGGGGAAACAATTGGGTAGATAAACCCCTTAGCCAATAGCTCCTCCAATTGTAGATGGAGTTCTTGAAGTTCCTGTGTTGTCATCTGATACGGAGCTCGAGATATCGGCTCAGCTCCAGGTACTAGATCAATCCTAAAATCTATATTCCTTTTTGACGGCATACTAGGTATCTTACCCAGAAAAACATCTGAAAACTTTGCAAGGAGAGGTACTCATCCAATGACACCCCTCGACTATCCTTAGACTCCAGATCACTCACTGATACTACAAAAACCTGACAACCCTATCGGAAAAACATTTTTAGCTACATGGCAGAGATCATTTGCAATGAGATGGGCCTTTGAATACCCATGATCTCCACCTCCTTTCCAGAATCATCAATGCACCACACTGCTTTATAGCAATAGTCTATCATGGCACGATATGTACTCAACCAATCCATTCCTAAGATGACATCATATGAACCAAGTGGTAGGATTCAAAGGTCCACCTTAGTTGAAAATGACCCTATATCCATACTACAACCCTGTACAAACTTCTCTACAACAACCTTTGACCCTAAGGCCAATTCAACTTGCCATTTTATGCCTTGACTAGTTTCCACCAGTCTACATCACTCAACTACTAAAGGTGATATAAAAGAATCAGATGGATCAGAATCAAAGAGTATAGAAATACTAGTGTTATGCAACACACCTGTTGTCTCAATGATGATGCTATGGTGGTCTACCTATCAATTATCCACTGTCACAAAGACATGATGAGCTCTCCCAGTTTCGCCCACTGTCAGCTCCAATCCAGCTAGTTTCTGATTAAATCCTGAGGCACTCTTTTGTGGACACAATCTAGTAATATGCCCTTGCTGCCCACATGAGTAGCAACTACTACCTCAGCCAAAACCTCTACCACCAGATGGAGCATTTGACTATTGAAAGCTTCCTTAACTTGATGTTGATTGAAAACTAGGTGTAGGCTATTCAAAACACTCCTGATGAGCTTGGTTCCAGTTTCGATCCCTACGAAACTAAGAATTGCCACCCTGCTGAGATGGAGAGTTTTTATACTTTGGCTACGACTGCTGCTACTATTGTTGACCCCCTTTAGAGGGTGCATACTAGTTCCTAGAAGATCCTACAGCCTGTGTTTGACCTCCATGAGTGCCAAAGCAAGGTGTAGGCACACTACCAATTTGCACTCCTATGTGACCACCCAAGGCCATGGCCAAATTTTCTTCTACCAATTGATCCTTTTCAACGACAATTTCCATCGTCTTCATTTCGAAGACTCGCACGCCACCACTAATTTGCACATTTCAGCCCTAAAAAAAATGCTACACTAACATCCCTTCATCATGACTGATCCCTTCATACTGTTTCAATTCATAGAATCACCACTCATATTTTTCAATGGACATCGACATTTGCTTAAGGTCATGAAACACATCTGCCCTATGTTGCCTCCAATGATCTAAAAGGAAGCGAGCCTTGAACCTATCTAGAAATAGCTCCCATGTGACCATGCTGATATCCAGATGTAACTTTTTCTCTTCCAGCCACCACCAAGTGGATGTGAAGCCTCATAGATGCATGACTATGCACCGAGCTTTGGTATTGCTACCATAGGGGTGCATTGCGAAGCATCGATCCAAATTGATTAACCATGTTTCCACTTCCAGACCTCCTCCAAATCCATCAAATGTAGGCAGGTGTGCTCTCATCAAGTCTCTCATATTACCAACTAGCACTACATCCTGATCTATCGTTATTTCCCTTTGCCTTGGTGACCTTTCCCTTTCTCTCTCGACTCGCTGCTCCTCCTCTAGCCTAGGTCCCAACCAATCAAGAATCTCCCCCAGAAGGTGTTGAACCTATCCATCTAAATTAGGTTGTTCCAGGTTCTGACCACCACCTAAAGAATTGTTTTGAGGACTTTGTCATTCGTTCTGCTCTAAACCGTGGGAACCTAGAGCTGATGGACTTTGTCGGTTTTCTCTATGACCAACACCACGACCTCTACCTCAAGGAATATTTCTACACAACAAGATAAAGATACAAGTGAGCTCAATAGTCAAACGCAAAGGTAGTCTAATGGAAAAAAACTACCCACAGACCCTAGTGTTTGCAAACCTTGGCAATGATACCAAGTTGTAACGCCCATCGTGCAAACCCCAAAGGAAAAAAATTATGCACACATTTTTTTTAATAACACAAAGTAAACATATAAAAAACCATTATACATTATTACATTACACGATAACATCTTAAACATCTAAGTGTTATCTACTGAAATTTCACCCTTATCAAGTTGCAGAATTTGATACTTCAGAAAAACATGGGAACTTTTCCAAGTTGTGGGTCACCTAAAAATGGAAAAGAACCTCCAGAGAAGGTCAGCTTCCTTTGTGTTATCACCTAACTACTGATCTTTGTAAGGAAAAGGGAGAAGGAGTGCATAAAATGAAAACTAAACCCTATGGTGATACACCGAATTGATGGGAATCATGAAATAAAATAGATGAACATACCCCTAGAAAACTAATGATAGTTATTTCATTTACTCAACATAATTTTGTGAACTTATGCATAATTCATGAAAAGGCTTAATCTGCATATACTTTTTAAGAAGGAAAGATTAATTTCACAACTTTAAAGTTCAAATGCAGATTTAGAAAAGCACAGTTCAAAACTTACATAATCTGAAAGAAAAATGAAAATAGTATGAACACTAACACTGGTTTCCAAGGTAATCTTTGTATTTTATATTCCAAATTCCAAATGAGTTACAAAGCACACATTAGCTGAGAAAGGATTTGAGAAAAATTACTAACTCTCTAGAATGCATAATCTGAACTCCTTTACAAAGAGGCAAAAATGCCCCTTATACACAAAAAACCCTCCACAAAAGAATGTGTTTGCCCCTCCTTTAGGGTTTACCAAAAATATCAACCTCCAGAAAGATTCGCCCTTAGATCTTTTGAATCAAGTTACTTCTGCATTAAATGTGTATCCCTGATGTCCATGTCGGTGATGGATCACTCCAGGAATAGCCTCCAGATCTTTTGGAATAATTGCATTAGCCTCTAGCCTCTGTGTCCACCCTCAAACTTCCATCAGAGGTACCTTGAATGTGGTTGTTCTGATAATCATAAATGTCAATCTACCCCTCGCCAGTAGACACCACAACTATCATTATGACTTGAGGTTTTTTCCCTTTCCGCCTTTTTCCTACTCAAGATCTTTTGCAAGTTGACCATCTTCAAGAAGCAGCATCTAACCTCCCGTATTAGATATCTTCACAGATGACACCACTGGACACCAAACTGATCCATCATCCTTTCATCACAGAGCAGATCCATACTACTCACATTCCATTGATCTTCTACAGGGGCAGTCACAATAGTCAAATAGTCAATGGTTTGCCCTTGGCTTTCTTTGATTGGCTAAACACATGCCACTTAGGCTTTCTAGGTGGTCAAAGGCTCTTCAAATAGAATCACATGTCAGTGAGACACTAGCCGTGTCTCCCCGATCTGATTATACTTCACAACAGCAATCAACATAGCTTAGAACTATTGGCAAGAGATCATACCGAGCTACAAAAGTTATATCGACATCCAAAATTAGTCACCCAAACTATCGCTATTGGCCAGACATCATAGCGAGTCCTTAAGTGTCATACTGATATCCAAAACCATTGGCAAGACTATTGCTTTCGGTAAGAGGTCATACCGAAAGCATCTGATAGTAGATATATTTCCATTTAGACCATCGGCAAGAGTCTCAGCGATGCTCAACATGAACACACCAATCAGCAAGACAAACAAGTCAGAAAAAGGTCTCAGGGAGCCTCCATCAGTCACACCAAAGAGTTAAAACTATTGGTGAGACATCATGTGTCGGTAAGACATCATAGCAAATGAGACTTCCTTTCTCCAAGCTCAAACCATTTTGGAAAGAGTCCAGCCTATCGGCGAGACATCATATCGATGGCACCCCCTTTCGGTGAGACCACCAACAATCGGGAAGACATTTCAGTGAGGTCACAATCTTTCAGCAAGCTTAGACCATTTCAGGGAGACTCCACCTTGTCAGTGAGATATTACCCCAAACTCATTCTGCTTCGGCGAGACCACTAGCAGTCAGCGAGAGTTTTCCTTGAACTCAAAACCTTTTCGACGAGACTCCAGTGAGTCATCCAGACCTCATTCTGATGCCAGCCGCTTTGGTGAGACTCCCATGTGTCAGTGAGACCTTACACTGAAGTCAAAACATTACACCAAAGGCACCATCCTTCGGCGAGACCACCAGCAGTCGGCGAGAGGTTACACTGAGACCATTCCACTTTGGCAAGACCTCACCCCGTCGGTGAGACCTCTCAAGCGGGGAGATATATAAAAACTCATGGCGCCTGAAATGTCTTGGCGACCTGGGTATCTCAAATGAATCTAACACAACAGCCAGTCGACAAGACATCTAGCTTGTCTCAGCGGCATTATTCTCTAAGGAGTTTTATGCCAGATCTGAATGAGGTATACTTTCTAAGAAACCTCCTTGTGAAATAGCATCAGATGTATAATTTAACCCTACAAAACAATGCCACCATTTGGCCTTCATGAACACCTGAAACATAGATTGCCCTACCTGATTGAGCCCGCAGGTGAAAATTAGGTAACACTAAGTCCTTTGGGGCATGCGAGGTCACATTGCACAAAACTAACCCAATATGAAAGATTCATATAAATCTAAGTAACTTAACTATCTTTACATCCATCATAGACATTAAAATAATCATTTGCAAGAGATAACATCCATACATTCATAAGCATAAATATAAATACATCACATGATACCAAACCATCATAAATCTCATAAATCATGAATGTCTACAAGGTTGCATTTACATTTCATCATCTCTTAATACATTATATGTTCATATCCATGAGTTACATCAAAATATCCCATACATGTGGGATAGATACATCACACAAAGAATATCTAAAATACAAGATGAATATCAGGTACAACTCCATCTAGAAGATACTATGTAGAAAAAACTTTGATGGGGAACCCAATGGATGCGAAGCATGTTCCACCTGACCACATGGGTTTTAGAAAAAACCCACCTGTCGTGCTCAAAGGTGACAAGGAAGTGACTGCGACCAAGTATACCAACAAGACTAACTCTAATAATAATAACATAGCAATAGCAACTCCAATAGTAACTCCAATAGCAACAACAAGAGATTACATAGAACATAAATGACAACAACCAAGATCCAGTCGTAATAAACACAAGAACATAAAACACATCATAAATAAATCAAAGGCAACAACCATTAACCACTTACAAAGGCAAGTAAGAAAGCAAAGCATAATGGCAACTAGTGGAGAGTATCATCGCATAGTCCTACATGGGTTATCTTGGCCCTTCCTCCTACATGAGGCATCGGTCCCCATCTATGGTTATCTTGGCTCATCCTCCTACTTGAGGTGTCGGCCCCATAGGGTGACTCATGCGGAGCCATTAACCTCTCATGAGGACGAGGCAATGACCTTGCCAACCATGGCCTTCTTAGTTTACCATTAGTCTACAAAATGCCTAATAGATAAATGAGGTATCCAAGATTATTGTATTAAGTTATTACTACCCATCCCCCTAAATTCTTTTATTAGGTTTTCACTTGTTAATCTAACTCTTACGTGGGTTATCCTAGCCCTTCCTCCTTTTGAGGCGTCGAACCCCACAAAGAGCCACTCTCCCTATAGACCCAACACATAATCAAATTCAAGGGTTGTACCAACATAAAATGAACATTAAATCTCAATAGGAAACATGTGAGGCATTACCCATCTCACAAAAAGCATAAAATCACTCTCCACAATTCTTGTACAACCCTTTTCAAAATAATGATACTCAATAACTTGCCACATCAAAGTACTTAAAGAGAGATACAACAATTAACAAATAAGCTCAAGCCTTTGCAAGTCTAAGGTTCACAAAATCCCTAAGCAGGTTCCTAAAGCAAACTGGGTTCCCACACCGAAAAAGCCAAAAAAATGACCTAATGAATAAAGAAGTCAAAGCTGATTTACAAGATAAAAAGTACTAATAATTTACAGCCATAGCTATAATGAAAACAGACTCCTAGATTCAATAGTTCACTCTATTATAGTCAAAATTAATTAATAAGATTAAATTCCCACTTTCAATAAAATAGTTTTGAAATAAAACAAAATAATGACTCAGTATATGTGATTTTTCCAATTTCCATGAATAAATGCCAATCAAAATGATACCCTCATAACCATAAATAAAACTATATATATATATTTATATTTTATTTATACATACATATATATATATTATTTATACATATATATATATATATATATATATAATTATCACATATATACATATATATAAATAAAACATATATATTTATACATATTCTTTTCTTTTTTTTATTCTGTTAAAATTCTAAAAGGATTTTGTTACACACAAAATATAAATAAAAATATAAATATAAATATAAATATATATATATATATATTATATCAACAAAAAGAAACAAAACTTTAAGTACAGGGTACACAGCTGTGCATAGCAGCCCATACAGCTGTTGTGCACAGCAGTCTATGGACTGTTGTGGTAGCAGCGCTGCCAATGGGGAACAGGGGTGGGTACGGCCCAGTCGTCCCCCCCTTAACTTCATTATAATTTTTTTCCTTCAAAAAATATACGCCGACCAACAAATAATTTGGCCCAAAAAAATTGAACATTATAACATTTAACTATAAAAAAATATAAATATATATAAATATTTATATACATGTATATACTTCTGTGTGGATGTATATATATATACATATATTTATATATATATATATATTTTTGGCCAAGAATTTTTATTTTTTTTAATACAACTGGATAAATATAATTCTCATATATATATCTCTGGTATATATATATATATATATATATATATATATATTATATATGTTTAAATATGGATATCCATTGATTTCAGAGAGGAATTAATTTTCTCATAACAAAATTATAAAAATCCAGAACATTTTTAGAGACTCAACAATAAACTTCTCCCAATTATTTGTTACCCAAAACATTTCCCAAAACCCCAGAAGATTTTTCCTTTTACAGAACAATATGATTGTCATTTCAAATTTAACAAGCAATAAAGATCAATAAAGGAACCTGGAGTCTTGTGCTTGGTGAGGAGTTGATGAAGCTTTCCTCTAATTCGTACCAGCCTTTTTGAAGAGTTCCCTTTCCTTCTACAGAATGTCTCCACCAGATTCTTTGATCCAACTCTTATTTATTTTTCTATTCAGAAGAGCCTTTTTCCCCAGAATAATGAAAGGGAAACAATTTTTACAGAGAAAACAAGAGAGGAAGCAATTTTTTTCTAGAACTCCATATTTTTCAAAGCTTTTGTCAATTTTCCCATGTATGAAAATCTCTCATTTTTGCTATTAAATAAAAAGATATCCTCTCCTTTTTACGAAACTCAAAAAAAATAGGATGAATAGAAATCTTCTATTTCTTCACCAGCTTTTCAGCAAAAAATCTCAACATTCATTGGTCCTTTTCTTCTTTTCTTTCTTTTCTTGATTTTTTTCTATTCAAGCTACACTTTTTGTTTTAATTTCAATTTTGCTAATTTATAATTGAAATTCACAAAATTTAACTTATTTAATTATTTTATTCCATTAATTATCCTCAACATGCTATTTTCATTAAATTATTTAAATACCAATTTAAATAATTCAATTTGCACCTTTCAATTTATTTATCTTTAATAAATTACATGGCTTTTAATTTAATACTTTTTATATTTTAATAAAAACTATTCCAACAACTATTATTAATATTTATTATAATCATTTAGTTATTTAAATTACATAATACTACACACCAACATAAAATAAATAACATAAATACACTCACACAAAACAACTATTATAAAATGCAAAAATGACAAAGGTTAAAGACACACAATACCACTAAACATAGGATGGGCTGACAAACTTGGGACGGGGTGACTCCCTTGTCATATTTGTTTCAACTTCATGCCTGTTGGGTTAATTTGATGCTTGCCCTGTCTTGCTGAGGCAGGTAGAATCGAGACTTTGTTCCTACAATTCTTGCATACAAACAAGGTTGTGTACAACCGGTATATATAATCAAATACATCTCATCATAAGGAGGAATCACAACATAGCAGGGCACTCGCAAACGAGTGGTGCTACACTGTCCCCTCACTAAAGCTATAATAACAACTACAACATCAAGAATAAAGTAACATTGCTAAACTAAATTGATCACATCATATCATCATAAAATGATTACTAATCCACTGCATCACAATATACTATTGAAATCAAATTAAACATCACCAAATCAAATATAACAATAATGTCATAACATAATATCCATGTCATCAAATAAAGTAGCATAGTCATCAAACAGTCTAAACTATCCAATCCACCAATCCAACCAATAAACAGTAACAATCAAAGTCTCAAAGTATCAAGAAAAACCATAGAAAATATCAAGTCCAAACAACAACATGTGGGGTATTACACTTAGTAACCATCTCTAAATCCATGGTATGTGTGGGGTGGTTATGTAGTTTTGAGAATTGCATACCATTGCAATTTCACATTATATCTTATGCTCACTTTGGCATCTTCTCATGAATTTCTTATATCCAAGATGTTAGCACTTTCATGTCATACTCTTCATGATTTGTGAAAATTTCTACCGTTTGCATGCTTTTTGGATCATTTTTTAAGACAAGAGCACATGTGGTCATCTACATGATGAGCTAGTATCCCTAGAGGTGTATGAATCCAATGGTCATTTGAGATTTACTCTCTCCTAGTCTCACTAATAGTCTAGAAGGTAATGGAGCTTGCATGTAGGAAAGTCAGTTATCTAACTCCCATCCTCTCTTTTATTTCCAATTTTGAACTACAACAAGGATTCTACCACTAGAAGAAAAACCAAATTTTCTTGGAAGCTCTATCTCTTGACAGCAAAAATAAAAAATCTCTACAATTGTTCTATGAAGTTTTAGAAGTCCATTTACATGTAAAAATAACTTCATTCTTCAAGAAAAAATTGTGAGATCATGACAAAAATTCAAATAAAGTAGCACTACTTTGCTTGGTATTTTTTAATCTTCAAGGTGACACTATTCATGGTCCATTGTTTCCTTTCTCTTGGTGTTTATATTTTATCTCTATTTATGACTTCTAAGTGTAAACATCGTTTGTACATTTAGGATTGTTTTTTATCTCTATTATTGTTATTATAACATAATCATTTAATTTTGTATTATATTTTATTCCTAAATCTATAAAAAAAAAGGTTGTTTGTGGAGGTCAAAAGACCAATATGGGTATGTGCAAGATCATGATGGGCCAAAAAGTGGCGATATGATGGGTATTTGTGGGGTATGTGGTTGATGACTTTTTTTTAACCCAAAATCAATGAAATGAAAAGGATTTTTAAAGGATATTCTCAGCTTTCCACCAATATAAATTATGTTTTACTTTGAATTTAATAAATAATTATTATTCATTTTCTATTTAAATTATGACTAAAGTCCTGATTGATAGGCTGATTGAAAAATATTTATAGCTTTCAAACGGTATCAAATTTTTTGAATCCAAAACATGTGTCACATTCTATTCTCTACATACTATAGGATTAGAAAATAAAATAAAAAATTCATGAAGTTTTGAGAAAGTTAAGGTGGTCAAACATATGAGTTTTTATATTTTTTAAAAGTTGTAATAAAAAAATTCATAATTAATTATTTACTTGGGAAAAAATTACAAAAAAATATGCATCACATCCGGACATGAGTCCTCTACTTATATCTCAATTATAAAAAAAAATTATTATCATTTTATTGTGGTTAGGGTGGTCAGACAAACACCTACTTCTTATCTTTTCCTTGAAATTTAAGAACTACTGCATTGAAAATTCAAATTTCACCAAATAGATTTTTTTTCTTTTAAATAAACCTAGTAGTTTAGAAACTAAATTCAATTTTCTACAAATTCTACTCTTACATATTTTTGAAATAATATAGATAACTTATTCAATTTTTTACGTCAAGTTTCCTATCTCTGATTTTTCTGAATTTTTTGCCACTTAAGGGCCTATTTTTTCCATGATGATCCTGCACATACCTATATAGGGTTTGACTAAGGAAAGCTCCTAAATAACCACCAAAAATATTTTCTTCTTTTCCTCTTTTTGTACATTTTCTAGTGAAAAATTTATCTCATTCAGTGATATCTTTCCCAGACTCTTTGTTTTGATAATATTACTCTACTTTATTTCAATATTTAAGTCTAGATTTTACCAAACTTATCCTTTTAATTTTAGTTACTCTTTATTTAATTGATTTTTAATATTTCATGCATGTAGAGGATTTTTCATACTACATTTTACATTTGGTTTTGTGTTTGGATAGGATGAAAAAATATTATGTACAGACATCCTCACATCACACTAGTGTCCAAGATAGAGACTTTTGGATTTTTACACTAGGTTCCTTATTATATGTGTTTTTCATTCTTGTATTTACCAAGTGATTTATGTTCTTCTATTCTTAGATATTTTCATCATTTCACTCATTTTAATTAATTTTAGTTTGGTTATTTAGTAGTATTTTTGTTTATAATAAAAATGTCATGAAAGAGTTAACCATTAAAATCTAAGCATTAGATTTAGTGTTAAACAAAAACCACATTTGGTTAGCCCCAATATAATATGTGAATTTAAATCTCAAGGAAGATTTTCTTTGTAGCTTTAATATTTCCATCCTTTACAAGTTGGTCTTTTAATTGTATTACTATACATTGCTTGCATATCAAACAATTAGATAAGCCTCCTATTAGGGGGTTGATTAAAACATCTAAATTGATTACTATATTTGATAATGTGATATGGTTAGGAGGTACCTAACTCTCATTGGTCATTTTTTATAGTTGGAGCTTGCATCATCATTATTCATCCTGAAATCCTTGGAGTCCTTTGTGAAGAAAGGAACATTCATTTTCTATAAATTATATTCTCTTGAAGAGAAAATATGCATCTTTTACTTTTGTTTATGTTCATGTTAAAGAATTATATTGCAATCCAATATTTAATAGTTATAATATGTAGAGAATTATAAAAAAAAAATTCCTTATTACATGTCAAAATATTGTGATTTTGTATGCTTCAATTCATATATAAAATGATTCCTTTTTTAGGTTGTTATCTTATATTCATAAAAAAAAATTAAAGAAGGAAAAAAGGGTGTGGTGTAACTAGCATCAAGTTACATATAACATATAGTGCAAGCTACAAGTGACCTACAATAACTTACACTAGTGTTGCAAGTGATACAAAACAACCTACATCTTGACTTGTAGCAACTCACAATAGTGTTGTAAGTTATATAATACAAGTTTTAGAAACAACCTATAACAAAAAAAATATAAATTTTAAATGATTAAATTTGATAAAAAAAGATATCGTAAAACAAGAGAATATTTTTCTTCTAGAATTACCTAGCTATGCGATTATGCAAGTATCTGTATTTTTGTATTGAATAAATCATTCATTTACACATGTTAGAGTTAAGGAATAAAAGTAAATGTGCATTCTATTGAACATTTGTCATAATGTTAAAGAAATGAATGTGTGTACTGGTCATAGAGGAAATCATTCACATGTTTAGAAATAGAAAATAGATGTAACATTGCTTCTTATTGAACCTACTTTAAATTAATGGATGAATTTATAGAGCACTTAAGGAAAATATAACTATCATTATAAGCATGTACATCTCTTACCATTATTTCCTTTTAGAGGCCTTACAATTTGGTAAATAGACTTATGGTGTTTACATGGATTATTGTAGACTAAGGAATTAGTTAATGGACCATGTATGTATAGATGGGTTTCTTATTCATATTTATTTTAACTAGTGGTTGGAGAGTCTTTCCCTCTTCCCTCATTTGATATTTAGATAGAGTGGGTTACCTTGATGACGTTAATCATGTTGCTTTCATATCTAGTGGTATCCTCTTATCTCTTAGTACTTTTTTCTAATGCATAGAGTATAGTACACTATAATGTATGCCTTCACCTCTTTCTTATGATATCTTAACCCCTTTCATCTTGTCCATTCATGGACAAATTATTTTACTCATAATCAATGTCTATTGGCATCACACGTGGCAATAATGTTTCCACTTTGTGGTATTTTGTTCATAGTGAATTTGGGCATGACATTTATAGTGTACAAATACCTTCATCATTACTCCCACATAGAACAAAAATATATGTTCCTAGGGATAGATAATTAACATAACCAATTCCTTTCTATACCCTCATGAAAAATAAACATAAGAGGGATACATTTATTAGATTAATTTCTATTCACCCAACTTCCTATCTCATAAAATCAACACCCACCCCGTTCCATTATCTTATCCTAATACTTGATAAATAAAATAAAATAAAATAATTCACTCTAGTTTTAATATATAGCAACAAAAAAGTTCTAGTGATATAATTTTTTTTGTTATAAATTAATGTTATATGATATTGCCTAGATGGTATATTTATTTGGTATAATTTTTCCATCTCCACTCTCAAAACAAATACTTACTAGCAATTGCACATTGGTGTGCAATGGGTACGCCGAAGAGGTGTTTAAGGTTCATTATTGAAAAAATTGGTCCATTTTTTTGGTACCTTTGTGTAATACATGATATCTAATGGTAGATCATTTAGCAATTATGCATTCGCTTACAAGGATTGAAACACAACTGAAAAAAAAAAAACTTTGAATTAGGAAGATAATTAGGCTCCATTATCAATAGGCAAGATAATATTTGGAATTTTAATCTTACACATTTTCAATTAGAAAAATCAAACATTCACTTATATATTTAATAGAACAACATCCGAGAAAAAATTGTCAGTATTAGAAATAATTAACATT
Organism: Sequoia sempervirens; assembly: GCA_007258455.2. NCBI lineage: Eukaryota > Viridiplantae > Streptophyta > Pinopsida > Cupressales > Cupressaceae > Sequoia > Sequoia sempervirens. The sequence continues at coordinate 41,188 of VDFB02138535.1, forward strand.
TAAGAATTGCAATAGTTAAGAAAACAACCCATCATTTTATGAAAGACCTTAAATAATGTCAACCAAAGAAAATAAATGTTACTACTATTAAGACAACTCTCCATGGTTACAGATGAAGATGTGTCCATCTGTCAAACCTTTGGTCCATGTGTCTTGCCTCTCACACTACATTTTGTATAAATGCATAATCCTAAATAATGAAGGATACGAAGACAAGCTAAGATTTATTGGAGAGCTAAAGTAGGAGGACATGACTGCCATGGTGGGTGATGGAATTAGTGATGCACCAGCACTAGCAAAGCTTACAATGTCAAGTTATGTTCTAGAGTGCTTAATTAATTCAAAGATTTTGAGAGTATCCTTGGAAATTCCATGTTGTGCATATCCTAAAATCATTGCATTCAATGAGATGACATAACTTTGGGCCATTTTGTCAAATAGTGAATGTACCTTTTCTATGCTTCCACATTTTCCATACATGTCCACCAGGGCAGTTACAACTGCAATAGCTAATAAAATACCTCTTTTCTTTATGCTTTAATGGATGTACATACCCTATTCCAATGCTCCTATTTTGGCATAGGCAGGCAGGGAGAATGCTGGCAAAATTTGTGGAGTCATTTACACCTACCAATAGCATTTGCTTGAAAGTTTCTAAAGATTTTTTAAAATATATATTTTTTGCATATCCTACAATTATTGCATTCCATGAGATAACCTCTCTTTGAGGAATTTTGTCAAACAGCTTATGTGCCTTTTCTATGCTTCCACATTAATTGAAGATGAATTTTGTTTTGCACTAATGAATTGTTTCCCTCTCGTTGTGCAGTTGGCTTCTTACGTAAGCCCTAAAACCTTCATATTTTCATATTTTGTTTACTGTGAATAGATTGAAGCAACAATTGTAGGAAGATTGGTTTTGGTTCACGTCATTTAAATAAATTTCTACTATGGTAGGGTTTCATACTTTTATTCCAACTTAAATATCAGAAAGAAATCCTTATTCCATGTTGCTTTAATGGTTGTCCATACCCTATTCCAAAGATCCCATTTTGGCAGAGCCAGGGAGGATACAGGTGAAGGTTGTGGAATTTGGCTATACAATTACGAATTACATTTGCTTGAAAGTTTCTAAAGCCTTTTCAACAAATCCATTTTGTACATATCTTGTAATCATTACCTCTCTCTCCCTTGACAGTGCTATGCAAATAGTAAATGGAAAATAGCAAAAATTGAATGGAATAGGGTATGGACATCCATCAAAGCGTAAAGGATACCAAATTTTATGCAGATGTATACTCTAAAACTAAACTGAAGATGCCTCAAATAGATGTCATATGCAGGTCAACAATGATTACAAGATATGCACAAATGAATTTGTTGTTTATAATTTTCCAAGCAAATTCAGAGATAGATGAATACCTTCTTTAGTGGAAGACCTAAGTAGGTGATTCCAATAGCAACTACGATGGAAAATCAAGAACACTGTGAAAAGGTAGGAAATGGTTTTAGATAAACAACTCAACTCTTCAGCTTGTCATTTGATTTCAAGGTGATGAGTTTATTTCACTGACAAGAATTACAAAAAACATTTCTTTAGTGTTACTTAGTTCTCTTAGACTCAACTCTTCATCGTATATAGAAATATACATGCATACAACCTCTGATATAGAAAACCCAAAAAAAAATTACAAAAAGAACAAGAATTGAAGGGAGTGCGCAAGAGAAAATGGGAGAAATGGGTTTCGAAAGCGAGAATTCCCAAATCTCGAGCTAAAATTTGGTTGGGATCTTCCGATACCCCTGAAGAGGCTGCTCGCGCTTACAACTATGTAGTTTACTGCTTGAGAGGTTCCCAAGCCAAGTTTAATTTCCCTGAATCTCTACCAAACATCCCATCTGCCTCTTCGCTATCTCCTACACAAATTCAAGTTGTTGAGGCCAAGTTCACCAAAAAATAATTTTGACAGTCGTTGGATGAGGATTCGAAACCCTAATGGAAAATGTTTATAAAAACTCAGAAATGTTGTCTACTATATCTATCTCGTCGTTTCTGTATAGTACTAAATTTTGTAATGATCAATGAAGCCAAACTTTGATTTTTCGTACACGTGATCTGAAACTGTTTTAAACAATCAATGGTTGCAAATGACCGGACTGTCAACCATGTCGTCTCCATGCGTTTAAGTCGTTGAAGGAAAAAATGAGCTTGGAAAGTTTGAATAAGGAAACGCCTTCGATGTAATTATTGTTATTTCATTTATATTTTTTATCCCACCAATTATATTTTAATTTTAATTTTATTATTTAAAATAATTAAATTATTATTACAATAATTTAATATAAAAATATTATAATATATCGTATACCCACAATTTTAAAAAAATGTTATTAAATTTTTATAAACAATTCAAATAACATTTTTTATATTAATATTTTAATATTTTTTGTGATTTTGATTTCACAAAATTGAATTTTCATATATCTTCATTATGCTAATAATGTGAACGATAAACAAAGGCAGGTTGGGTGCTCTTTCAATATCGAATTCAATCCAACTAACCGTATGTTGTTGAAAATCTTTTCTCTCATAGTTAATGTCACCAATCATCCCTGCAAATGACATAAATAGCTATAAATAGATGCAAAATTCCAAATCAAAACATGACAAGAAGTTCGATGTGGACTATAAATAGCTCTAAATAGCTTTTATTACGACAGAGATACTGACGAGTTTTGTACGAGCAACAATTTCTTCCCAGCATGGTAAGGGAACATTAAAGAAGATGCTGATGATTTAAAAGGACGTCAAGGAACAAAATCAAATTGGTCTAAAGAAGCTCAAATTTTGTCACTGCTTTTGAACGAGAAAAGAGATGATGACTATGCATTCTAGGTTCTTTGAAATGCACTCCACACTTTCTGGAATGAATTTGCACTGAAATTTTGAGTTTTTTTTTGTTATAAAATGTCGTGAGGTGATCTCTTTAACTTAAATTTGATAGTCAAGATAAGGGAGACTCAATAGTTGGATGGGGTTCAATTGTTGGTATAGTACTTGTGATTATAAGATTTAATTTTGTAATATATTTATATTATAGATTGTCAGTAATTAATCTATACGTAAATAAAAAGTAACCAATGATCGTCAAGATGGATCCATACTTGAACGCATGATAACCTATGAATGCTATATACAAAAGCATAAATACATTCATTAACATGTGAAATGGGTACCTTTTTGTTTCATTTAAAATATTAGAGCTATCCATTACAAATTTGTCATTTATAAAATAAGGTGCTCATTCAAACAAGTATTGTTGAAAAAATATTATTATTTGTAGTGTAGGAAAAAGTATCTCTTTTTCACATTTAATTTAGAAATAATTATTAATAAAATGAGCTTAATTATGCCTTGATTTAGTGTTTTAATATGTTTTTTATATTCACATTAAGTTTAGGGCCCTTTTAAATTAAATGGACTTAATTGTACCTTGCTTTTTATGTTGTAAGGTTTATCTTTACACTTTCACATTAATCTAGAGCTTTATTAATTGATTGAGGTTGATTTGCCTTATTTGGCCCCTTTAATTCAAATTCAAGCCTAATTAATTACAATTTCTCAGGGATAAAACCCGACATTCATAAGTGCCATTTCACAACACTCATCTTCACTTAGACCTAGGACCCTGATTTAACATAATATTCAACCTCAAGTTATGTGTGTCCTAGGTTAGTGGCTTAGGACCCATTCGCCTCCTCACTTAGAACTAGGACCCCCCTTTAAAATATGTTTTGGAAGCATTTTAAGGTTTCAAATTTATATTTCACATGTCAGCTTTCAGGATTTGATAATTGGAAAATTAAAAGGAAGCCTATAAATCTAAGTTTCACATTCATTTTTCACTAGCAAAAAAATAATTTCATATGAGATCAAAGTATTCATATTCAAGAGCAAGGTGCAAGAAAAAGTGATGTCTTGGAGCAGCATTCTATCATTTTTGTAGGTTTTCAAGATCCTCTTATTGTCAAAGATCAAGCATTATTGAAAAAGTGATGATAGATGTCTATAGAGAATCATAATGGATTCTAGGTTTTGGGAGAAGCACAAGACATTCAACCAAGCCTAATGAATTTTTTTATAAGTGATTCCATCTTTTATGATCATTTTATTTTCAACCTAAGGAGAGGTATACTCAGATTTATGACTTATTAAGGGTATTTGAGATCTCCTAAAGTAGGTCTTCTTCATTGTTCATGTTTCATTTAGGATCCTATTTTAACACACTTGAGTAAGGTTTCTTTACATTATTTGAAATCTTAATCTTAGACACACTTAAGGTTAGGATCACACACACATTTCATGTTTCAAATTTCTATTCATTATCAAGGTTTAATTACCAAACATGGGGTTTGACCGAGGCAAAACCCCTATCTACCAACAAACATCAAATTTTTTTTATAATTTTTGACAGATTCAGATCTGGGTATGTGTAGGATCATGATGGGCCAAAAAGTGGCAATATGATGGGTATGTGGCTGACAACTTTTTTTACCCAAAATTGATGAAACAAAAAGGGTTTTTAAAGGAGATTCTTAGATTTCCACTAATATAAATTATGCTTTTCTTTGAATTTAATAAGTAATTATTATTCATTTTTTATTCAAATTATGACTAAAGTCTTGATTGATAGACTGATTGAAAAACATCTATAGCTTTCAAACAATATCATATTTTTTAATCCAAAACATGCATCACATTCTATGCTTTGCATACTATAGGATTAAAAAAAGAAAAATTGAATTTCATGAAGTTTTGACCAAGTTAAGGTGGTCAAACATACTAGTTTTTTATATTTTTAAAAAGTTGTAATAAAAAAATTATAATTAATTATTTACTTGAAAATAAATTACAAAAATATATGCATCACATCGAGACATGAGTCATCTACTTATATCTAAAATATTATAAAAAATATTATCATTTTATTGTAGTTAAGGTGGTCAAACAAATGCCTACTTATTTTTTCCCTCAAATTTAAGTACTACTACATTGAAATTTTAAATTATCACCAAATAGATTTTTTTGTTTTTTAAATAAACCTAGTAGTTTATAAACTACATTCAATTTGCTGCAAATTCTATTCTTGCATATTTTTAAAATAATATAGATAAATTATTCAAATTTTTACGTCAAGTTGCCTAACTCTGATTTTCAATTTTTTTGCCACTTAAGAGCCTATTTTTTCCATGATGATCCTGCACATACCCATCCATGAGCGGGTATTTCAAGTTACAAGAAAGAACTGCAAGTATGAAGCTTTAATTTTAGATTTATATTTTTTTGGAAAAGTGGGTATGTGCAGGATGATCATGGAAAAAATAGGCCCTTAAGTGGCAAAAAATTCAAAAAAATAGAGTTAAACAACTTGACGTAAAAGTTTGAATAAGTTATCTATATTATTTCAAAAATATGTAAGAATAGAATCTGTAGAAAATTGAATGCAGTTTCTAAACTACTAGGTTTGTTTAAAAAAATAAAAATCTATTTGGTGAAAATTTGAAATTTCAATGCGTAGTACTTAAATTTCGGGAAAAAATAAGAAGTGTTTGTCCGACCCTAACCACAATAAAATGATAATATTTTAGATATAAATAGAGGACTCATGTCCCGATGTGATGCATATTTTTTTGTAATTTTTTCCAAGTAAATAATTAATTATGAATTTTTTATTACAACTTTTAAAAAATATAAAAACTTGTATGTTTGCCCACCTTAGCTTGGTCAAAAATTCATGAAATTCAATTTTTCTTTTTTTAATCCTACAGTATGCAAAGCATAGAATGTGATGCATTTTTTGGATTCAAAAAATGTAATGTCATTTGAAAGCTATAGTTGTTTTTGAATCAGCCTATCAATTAGGACTTTAGTCATATTTCAAATAAAAAATGAATAATAATTGCTTATTAAATTCAAAATAAAGCATAATTTATATTAGTGGAAAGCTGAGAATCTCCTTTAGAAACCCTTTTCGTTTGATCAATTTTGGGTAAAAAAAGTCATCATCCACATACCCATCATATTGCCACTTTTGGCCCATCATGATCCTGTCCATACCCAAGCCTATCAGGACCCATTCGCCATAGGGTGAATGAGTCCTTGTTAGGGTTGTAGAAACAACAAATTTTAACAGGTGCGTAGCATTTATTACCTTTAGATTCTTCAAAAAATTTACTATTTCCTTTTGTTTTATGTTAGATCTCTTTAATGCACTTTGTAGGTCTAAATTTGGAGTTGTTTTACTATTTTAAATCTTTCTCCCCAAAGTGCTATTTGACATAGACCCCTTTCCTAGCAAAAAATGAAATTTGCATAGTCACACCTTGATTTGATTCACCTAAGGGTTGATTGTCATTTCATTGAGTGGATCTCATTTCCTAATGAATTAAGAGAAGTAGGACCCTCTTTTCCCTCTTTGGATCCATTTTGGGAAAATCCCCCTATACCATCCTATTTCCCTTCATTTCATTTTGGTGAACCCGACCTTGTACAATAAAATTTGAAAATTTGGAGTCTTTTTATCCCTAGATCTAAGTTTTGCAATAGTTTGCATTAGATTTGCATTGGTTGCATTTCATTTAGGTTTCTTCAAATTTTCATTAGTGAACATTGCATTTAGGGTTAAATTTGCATGTTTGCATTGCTTAAAATCAATAAAAATAAGAAAAATTGGATTAGATTTGAGTTTATTTTGCATAGTGTTAGCATTGAAATCATCATTCAATCATTTAGATTCATATTGCACATTAAATTTAGTCACATTATTCATCATTCAACCTTAGTCAAACTTGCTTTTAGAATCATAAAATATGGAAAATATGTTACATAACTATCTATTATAGATCAGCAACAAAAAACACATAGGATCAACTTAGAAATACAAAAGTTAAATTTAAAAAACCCTAATTTGGGACCCATTCGCCCTAGGGTGAATGAGTCCTTGTATAGAAATGTTTAGCAAAATTTGAATGATTTTCAGTTTCTGATCTACATTTATATTTTTGTTATTAGACTAGAGAATTAATTTTTTGAAATAGTTTTCTTCTGCATTGAAATTATTGTTCATTTAGTTAGATTTTGCAACATTGGGAAAAACATTTCTTGCATATTTTTGTTAAATGTAGTATTATATTTCTACATTTTTCTTTCATTTCCAGCATTATTGCATCATTAAATACATTAGCCTACATTTTGCAATCATTAGCAAATGAAAACAAAAACCAAAAACATTAAAACAAACAAACAAGACCCTTGGAGAAAGCATAGTTATTTGATTATGGAAAATTCATTTTTCCAAGTTAGCCTATCCCTCAAGCCCTTTAGTAGTGATGGCATTGATATGTTAGATGAAGCTCTTAAGGATTTCATCTCACAAGGTTCATCCACTAAGGCTTGTCATGACAAACTGAAACATAGAGACATTAGCGTAATCACATCACAACTTTTCATTTATCCTCCCCCACAAAAACCTTGAGTTCTGAATGAACCCATGCTTATCCTAGAACCACCTAAAAATAATGTCTCACAAAAAGGGACTACAATAGCATTTCTCACACATACAATACAAAGAACAATAGGCAACAACAAACCACTCATGCCTCATTACCTTTTCCTCAACCTATCTTGCCTAGTGCTCCTCCTTTACCTTCGAATAGGGTAAAGGAGTACGATCTTGTTGAACAACTTAAGAATACACCCACTAAGATATATCTATGGGATCTTATTCAAGATTCACTAAATTACCATAGTATGCTTCAAACAACCTTGCAACAAGTTATGGTTCCTCCTAATACAAATTCAAACAATGTGACCAGTAGCACTAGTTCAAGGAATGAATGAGATTAATTTAGATATTGTTTTTCACCATTTGAAGAGAGTTAACCTCCTTGGAAGTTCAAAAATGACATGAAGCATTCATGATAATAGCTCTTGTTAATAAAATTGGGATAAAGAGAAGTAGAACCCTTGTTGAAAATGGTTTTTCCCTTAATGTGTGTAGTGTGGGCCTTTTGGAGAAGATTGATATGGATAAGAGTGACATTGTCCCCGAGTCTTTGTCTATCTTTGGTTTTGACAATATAGGAAAACCACCACTTGGAGTCATCACATTACCTATTGAAGTCGAGAAGGTAACCTTGCAAACTCCGGTCCATGTTATGCCTCGTGATCTTTCTTACAAACTCCTCTTGGGGAGAGCATGGATTCATCAAATGAATGTTGTTCCTTCAACTCTTCACCATGTCTATAACAACAAATTTTATACAATTAAGGCTGACCCTGAACTTGAATTTTTTTTTCACACTGAGAAAGATAAACAAAGTCTTGTGAAAACATTGATACTAACTACAAAAGTGGAAATCAAGAAGGACAAAGAACAATGGAAGAAATTTGAGGAAGTCAATAAATTATTAGAAAATGATTAGGGTTCATTATAGTTCACACCAACATTCATGGGAGAATACAAAATTACAACAAAAGAAACCAAAAAGAAAAAAAGAGCCAATGATAATGACAATGAAAAATTCAAAAAAAACTTCACAAGCATCTACTTCATCCACTCTAGAAGAGGAAATGATTTATACAATGAACTTTGATGAGATAGACTACCAACAACCACCAAATTTGAAAGCGATGGAGAAAATTTATGGAAAAGGTCATGAGCTCATTAAACAACTTGGTTATAGTGGAAAAGCATGTGGAAGAAAAGAACAAGGCATCTGTGTTCCTATAGAGCCTAACATGTAAGAAACAAAAAGTGGTCTTGGATATTGTCCTTCTAAGATAACGAAAGCAATGCAAAGACCCTCACTTAACATCGTCATGTGTAACTCCCCTAAGACAACTCTCACTTTGAAGCATCTTGAATTGATTTATATACAACATGCAAAGAATCATTTGAATACTTTGAAGATGATGAAGCCTTGAAAGAAATTTTAGGAGTTTATGACAAGCCATTTACTCCTCCTAAGAAAAATGGTCACTTGTGCTATGGTTAGTGCTAAACAAGTGCATGAAGAGAAGGAAATTAATGGGATTGGCAATGACAAAGACAAATAAAATTCTAAAATTTCAAAACAAAATCCACTTCCTCTAGGAGATACAATCAACATACTGATGGATACAACTAATGAAGAAAGAGTGATTCAAATAGGAAAGTTCCTTGATGAAGATGAACAAGAATATCACACAACATTACTACACGAGTTTCATGAACTTTTTTCTTGGACTTATTCGGACATGTCGGGTATTGATGCTAAAATACACTTGATACACAACATAGTTCTTGAAGATATTAAACTTGTAAGACAAAAGATATGAAAGATGAATCCAAAGATAGATTTACTAGTTAAGGCTGAGATTGAAAAACTTCTTGAAGTTGGTCTTATATGATCTATCAATTATTCTCCTTGGATCTCAAACATTGTGACAATTGCAAAACTTGATAATCATATTAGGATGTGTATAGATTTTCGTGATTTGAATAAAGCATCTTTGAAAGATTATTTTCTCCTTCCTAATATTGACATGATAATAGATTCGACTATGAGACATGCTTTGTTTTCATTCATGGAAAAAATTTCTAGATATAATCAAATCTTTATCAATCCTCAAGATCAATACAAGATAGTATTTACTACAACCTAGGGAACATTTTGTTGGGTGGTTATGCCTTTTGTATTAAAGAACGTAGGAACAAAATATCTTGAAGAGCTATGAGATTGATATTTCATGATTACATACACAAGATTTTGGAAGACTATGTTGATGATATTCTAGCCAACTCTTTAACTCAAAAAGACAATGTTAACATTCTTCAAAAAATATTTGAAAGAATACAAAAATATAACATGAGATTGAATCCAAAAAGTGTCTTTGGTGTGGATAATGGAAATTTTTTAGGTTTTGAAGTATCTCACAGAGGCATTGAGGTGGATGGTCCATGAAGAAAATTGATGCTATTGTTAACATGCCACCTCCTAAAGACATTTCTCCATTGCATACTTTACAAGGACAAATTCAAGCTATCCGTCATTTTGCAGCATCCTTAGCAAATTAAACATTACCCTTCATGCAACTCCTTAAGAAAGATGTTAAGTTTAAGTGGAATGAGGATTGTAAATAAGCCTTTGAGAGTTTGAAAGACTATCTTTCCACTCCACCTATTTTACAACCCGCTATAAAATACAAACTGTTTATCCTTTATATAGTAGCATCAACCCATCCTCTTACAACATTGTTGGCTCAAAAAGATGACAGTGGTAGAGAACATCCCATTTATTACATTAGCCAAACCCTATTTGACTATGATACATGATATACAATGATATAAAATAATGTTTGAATCTCATATTTGCTACTATTAAACTATGACACTACTTATATTAAATGTAGAAATTCATGTGATGATGAAATTTGATCCTTTAAAACACCTTTTTGCCAAAAAAAATTTATTGGGATGCTTAGCTAAGTGGGTTATATTGTTAACTAAGTTTGATCTTAAATTTGTCTCTCAAAAGGTGATCAAAGGACAAGCCTTAACTAACCAACTAGCTAATGCTCCCTCTTCTTTAACATTACCTAATATAGACTCATTCCTTGATGAGAATGTGTTCACTATTCAAAAAGAAAATGAAACATGGGAATTGTACTTTGATGGTTCTAAGTGTCAATCTAGCTTTGAGGTAGGGGTTATGCTAATTCCTCCTTTAGGTAAGCCTATTCCCTTGTCTTTCAATTTAAAATTCCTATGAATAAATAACTCTGTAGAGTATGAAGCTTTAATCATTGGTATATGGGCAATGATAGCATTAGAATTCAAACACATTTCTATATTTGGTGATTCTTAATTAGTCATTCATCAAATAAATGGTTCATATCAAGCAAAGCATGATAAGCTCATTCGATACAAAAACCTCACAATGACACTATTAGATAGATTTGAATCATATATGATCAACAATATATTGTGAAAGGATAATCAACATGCAAATGCAATGGCAAGTGATGCTTCCCTTGTATCTCCTAATGATCCTTTCGTTGATTTCACATTTATAGCCCAAATCATCCCTTAACTATTGATAGATGAAAAAAGAAAAGAAGTGTTATTAGCCGATACTAAAAATTCTAATGAATGGTAACTACAATGTTCAACTATTTAAAAGAAGACACTTTTTTTAATCCTACAACTAAGAAAACTCGATATCATCTTCGAAAACTTTCATCTAAGTATATAATCTTCACGGACATGTTATACAAAAGATCATTTAATGGTATTTTACTTAGATGTCTTAAACAATTTGAAATCCCTATAGCACTTGATGAAGCTAATGCAGGTGCTTGTGGAGGACATTTTTTAGGAAGATCATTAGTTCAAAATTTGGTTCATATAGGATATTGTTGGAGACATATGGAAAAATATTTTTTTGCCTATGTTAAGTGAAATGATGAAAAATGGGTTAGGTGCTTTTGTATGGTTTAGAACATAGAGTACACCCACTTTCCAATTATTTCATTCAAGGATAACCCTAGAGATCTCAATGCAAAGGAGAAAGAGATCTTGCAATAATTTTATGCTAGGGGTTGATTGCAAACTAATGAGTGGTTCACCATCAAGTTAAGACTTAGAAAAAAAAATGAAATACAAGATGTAATGCTTAACACTAATTCAATGCAATCTTTCACTAAATGACCTATAAATGCAAATAAAACAAAATAAAAAGCTGCAAGATGAAATATGTGCACCTGGAAATCTAAATATGACTAGATGGAGCTCTGAAATGATGAAAATAATGACTTTAATGCTAACTAGGATTCATACACCAATCTAGGCAAATTAGTCCTAGATTTGGGTTTTTGTGCAGAAACAAGAATCTGGCACATGGGTATCTGAATCTATACAAACCTGAATTTTGACCTAAAATGGGACTCATATGCCAAAACTAGCAAATCAGCCCAGTTAGGTTTTTCTGGGACTTTAGAATTTTAATTTTGTCTTCAATGTCTGCTCTGTGCTTCCTAATTGATTTCTGAATCCGAAACCATGATTTGCAATCTGTAGAAGTCTTCCAAGTATGTTCAATGCAAGGTGACAACTTTGAACACTTTGACAACTTTATCCAAACTTTCTCTTCAATGTTTCTTCAATCTAAACCTACAAATCACACACTAAAGAGAGGGAAAAATGTTGTTTTGTTAGTGGATAGGGGTTTTCCTTGGTCAAACCCCATTTTGGTAATTAAACCTTGAAATGAAATGAAATAGGAATGGAGAATAATGAATGAACAAAATATGATGTTGCAACTACCAAACTCTAGAAATGAGAGGCTGCAAACATGTATGAGATGGCTCCAATGGATGTAGATCTTGACTCTTGATTGAATGTGATAAATCTTGAGTGAAATGCTAGCTTGAATCATAAAACCATACATCACATTTGTTAGCTCAAAAATAAACATGATGAATGAAGACTTTGACATGATGCTTGATGCTTGAATAATGCTCTAAGATGCTTGATAATCTTCCCTTGAATGCAAGCTTGGATGCTCTTGTAAACACTTGAATGCTCTTGTGAACTCAAACTTGCTATAGGGATGCTCATTCAACTTGCTAGGTGTAAAATGAGTGAAAGAAACTTGTATTTATACTTAATTATGCAAGAATTCTCAAAATTACAACACTACAAGCCGACATCAGATCTAGGAGGATAAAATCCTGCCAAAAAATTGAATTAATTTTAATTTTGGGTCACACGGGACTCATACGCCCAAGGTTGAAAATGAGTCCCATTAGGCATAATTTATGGGACCAAATAAAAAAATGCTTAGAAAGGTGTGAAACTAGGATCGAGACCCAAAACCCTAGGTGAGACTCATATTCCCAAGGTGGCAAATGAGTCCCAGACCACCAAATCTAGGCCACATAATCTAAAGACACCTAAATTATGATTGGATGTTGATTTGTGTCAGGATCATCCTCAAAAAGATACATTAAATGAGGCTTGTGGATGTAAAATAAGGCCAATTAAGGCATAAAGAAGCCTAATTATTTAATAAAACCCTATAAAAGTGTGAGTGTGTTGCAACACTTTGCAACACTCCAACTAAGGAATCAATAAGCTCATTTAGTCTATAAGGGCCCAAGACTGTGAATATGTTAAACACATTACAACACCAAATCAAGGCCATGTTAGGGGGTGACATTTCCCATCATTACATTAAGAAATGTCATTGTAGACATGTAAAAATGACCTAACACTTATTGCACATCCTAAATGAAATTTTCTTATCATCAACATCATTATCACCTAATATCACTACATTTAACATCAATTACATCAAAAACCCTAATTTCCTCTATTAATTGAATAATATTGCATTATTTAAGTAATTTACTTTTTCATCATTTTTGACTAATCAAATAAATTTCATTTATTTAATAAATTCCTAATCTAACTTTATTCCTCTCGATTAATTAAATAACATCAATTATTTAATTATGTGGCTAATTTAACATATTACCCTAAATCAATTAAATTATTAAAACTTAATATTTTAATTAAATCACTTTCCCCTAAACTTAAATAATTAAATAAATTATCAAAAATCATTCAAAAAGGTCAAAACAAACAAATACAACTTTGTTTGCAAAATGTTTAATTAATTAAATCAATTAATTAATTACACTCACCCATATTTATGATTGAAAAAATTACGATCCCCCGATTGCTCACTTTGATTGGATGACTGGTCCATCTATTTCTTGATTGATTCATTTGTTCTTCAATCCCACTGAAGGCTCAACTTGATTTCTTCAATCCCACTGAAAATATCAATCTATTTCCTCAATTCCACTAAAAACTCAAATTGATTTCATCAATCACATCAATTACGTAATAAAAATCCACTAATTCTCCCTATCTAATTCCCCTCAATGGTTTTGAACCATTGATCAGGATATTCTACTATGCAATCTCGACCATTCATTTCAAAACACAATCTATATAAAAATCTCATTTCTTCTCAAAAATGATCAAAGAATCAACATCTTTTTTACAATGAGGTAATGAGGTAGTGCTTTGAATGTTTGAAAGGTTCTAAGATTGTTTATTGCAAGATTTGCATGTGTTTGTCCAAGGAGAAACAAACAATTTTATTGTAGAGAAGGCAAATAGTCCGAGTCAAAAAATTTGAAAGCTTTCTAGATTAGAAAACTTTTAATTTGGTGCTTAATAAAAGAACCCCACAACTCACACACATTTGATTTGGTGCTTTAAAAAGAATCTTTCAAAAAGATTTCTAGGTTAGAAAAAAAATTCAATTTGGTGTTTAAAAAGAATCTTTCAAAAAGCTTTCTAGTAACTTAGAAAAAGATTTTGATTGGTTGCTTAAAAAGAACATTCAAAAAGCTGTCTAGTTTAGAACACTTTGAAATTGGGGCTATAAAATAAACCCCACAACTTGCACGCTTTCAATTTGTTGTTATAAAAACAATTTTTAGGAGCTTTCGTGGATTAGAACAACACTTCTTTTTGGTGCTCTAAAATGGAATCTTGTTTTTTGACCAGCACTTTCAATATGTTGACAAAATGAATGGTGTTATTTTGTTGACCACATTAAGATAAGGATTGATTAGAAACACTAGGTTTTTGGTGCTTAAAATTGGACAAATATATTCTTAATTGCATGTTGCTATCTACTTGCTTGAAATCTACAATACCTCATTTTGGTGCACATAAAAACAAATTGCTATCCTGTACACGTTTCATTTCATTTTTTTGGATAGCGTTGCTCAAGGGGCTTAAAAAAGAATATTGAAATGAATTGTATAATGTGTCTTTTGTGTTTGGAAAACTGAGTGAACAAATATGAAGTGGTAAAAGTAGTCCTCGGTCAAGGAGAAGAACCCATACCACAAAAGAACAAAGTGAACAAAGTAATCTATTCACAAGTAGATAAGGAACAAGAGAGTGTTACCAATAGTCCTCATCCCCCTTTTGAATGAATGGACACACTGTTGAAATATTGTAAGAGAGATTTGGTTGTTAGAGGGACCTCAGTCTAGCAAAGCTTCGCTATAGAAGCAAGATCAAAAAAGAAAGGGATAGAGAATGGAATGAGATCAAGAGATTGAAGTATTAGAATGAGAAGGAACCCCCAAAATGAGAGCAGCGAGAGATTTAAATGTTACTGCAAGAGGTAGGAGGAGGCGCTACACTCAAAGTTCTAACTACAAGGACATGTGTCACGAATCAGGATTCCAAGATTCCAAATTTCAAACTTAGAAAATCATGTGGATGCTAGTGTGTCGTACGAATGTCCATGTGCCACATAGGCATCCAACACATCAATTTTCAAGAAATGAGGTGGCAGAATGTTGTCACTTCTTCGATGGTCCTTGTGGAGTTAGAATCACAAAATTTTGACCCATAAGGTTCTTATCATAAATGTAATTAAGCATAATAAATGCAAGGCCAAATATGTAAATTTGAAATTTCCCCTAGGGTACAATTTTGCAACATTACATCCACATAAATCTGGTGTTCTCTTGTGTATGGTGTTAAGCTTTTTTAGTTTTTGCTATTTATTTTTCATGCTAAGTCATCATAATAGAATTAAGGTTTTAGTGAATAAATGTAGATTTGAATGTTAATGATGGTTTTGATGTTTTAAGGTACAACCGATTCACCCCCCTCTCAATTATCTTGTGCATTCAACAATTGGTATCAAAGTAAGGTTCCTTGGAAGCAAGCTTAACTTCTTAAGGTAGATTTGGGATGCCACACAAGAAGGAGATCCCTATGTTTGATGGAATGAACTATGCATTCTAGAAGACAAGGATGGAAGGTTTTCTAGAATATCTTGGATATGATATCTGGAAATAAGTTAAGGATGGATACACTATGTCTAAAAATAGTCCAAGCACTGAAAATGAACTCAAAGCCTATGAAACCAATAGTAAAATAAGGTATGCTCTCTTAATTAGTCTTACAAATTTTGAATTGGTGAAAGTTATGAATCTAAAAACTGGTAAAGTAATTTGGGATAAGTTGGAAAGTATTTATGAAGGAGATGATATGGTCAAACAAGCTAAGATGCACAATTTAAAGACCACATTTGAGAACTTACAGATGTTTGAAGATGAAAACATTACAAGCTACATGTAGAGGGTAGATGAAGTGGCTAGCTCCATTAGAGGTCTTGGAGGTAAAGTCAAGGAATCAAAAGTGGTAAAGAAAATTCTTAGAACCCTACCTAAAGCTTACAGTCACAAAGTTTCTACTATTGAGGAGTTTGCAAATCTATATTAGTATTCTAGAGATCAACTCGATGGCTTTTTAACAACAATTGAAATGAGAGAATTTGGTCCAAATAATGGTGTAAAAGTTGAGACTGCTTTTAAGGCTACAAAAACAGAGAAGACTAAAGATCCAGATCAAGAAGATCTTGATGATGTGGAAGCTAATTTTGTAAGAAGAGTGAGAAGAGGTACTAGTAAATACAAAGGTAAGTTACTTTTAAAATTTTTAGTTGTGGAAAGATAGGTCATTATGCTTCAAGATGTCCAAATAGAGTTGTGAATGACAAAAACAAGGAGAACAAAGGTAAGATAATTAAGAAAAGATGATATGTTAGATAACATACAAGTATTTCTAATGATCAATCTAATTATGGAGGTGATGATGATGAATGTTTGTTCATGGCTTTAGAAGATGAATCTATTTTTGCTAACTCTAAAAGATGTGTGAAGGAATTCCCTCTAGAGAGAAAGGATAAGACTGATGGTACTTTGGTATCTACTTTTCATGCTAAGTAGGATAATAACTATTGAATCATTGATAATGGATGCTCATATCATATGACCCGAGACAAGAGTAATTTTGTTAAACATGAAAATTATGATGGAGGACTCATTAGATTTGGTGATAATTCAGGTGCTAAGATATGTGGAATAGGTTCAATCAGTTTTGATGACAAGCATAATACTGAAGATATTTAATATGTTAATGGTTTAAGACATAACCTCTTGAGTGTTGGACAAATGTGTAGTAAAGGATACAATCTTATGTTTTAGGATGATGGATGTGAGATCAAGAAAGGGGTCTGAAATTGTGATTGTTGCTGGAAGAAGTAAAATGGAAATGTTTATTAGCTCAAGGGTGTTGATGGTCACTATTTTATGACTCAGATTACTGAAAGTTGGTTATGGAATAGGAGGATGTGTCACATTAATTTTGATAACTTGGTGAGAATTAGTTTAGTTCAAGCAGTGAGAGATATGGAAAAGATTACAAATCCCATCAATGTTGTTTGCAAGGAGTGTCGGATCAAGAAGCAAACAAGAAGAAGTTTCAAAGGAAAAGATAAATCTTCTACCAGATTACTAGAATTGGTGCATACAAATATTTGTGGTCCTACAAGAACAAGAGATCTTCAAGGTGACAGGTATTTCATGTTTTTAATTAATAATTATTCTAGAATGACATGGGTTACTTTTCTTAAAGAAAAATTTGAATCCCTAGATAGGTTCAAAGCATTTAAAGTTATGGTTGAGAATGAAATGGATATGAAGATCAAGTTCTTGAGATGAAATAGAGGTGGAGAGTTCACCTCTAATGAATTCAATATGTTTTGTGAGAATCATGGCATAAAGAGGCACTTGTTTTCCCCTAGGACTCCTTAGCAAAATGGAGTTGTTGAAATGAAAAATAGAACTATTCAAGAAGTTGCAAGAACTATGATGAGAGATGCTAACCTACTAGAAGTATACTGGAGAGAAGCAATTCATACTACTATTTATATACTTAACAAAGTACAAGTAAAATCAAATTGTACAAAGACTCCCTATGAGTTGTGGTATGGAAGGATGCCTACTGTTAAATACTTTAGAGTGTTTGGAAGAAAATGTTATATCAAGAGAGATGAAGAAAATTTGGGAAAGTTTGATGCAAGCTCAGATGAAGGAATCTTCCTTGGATATTCTACTAAAAGCAAAGGCTACCGGTGCTACAATAAGAGACTTAGAAAGATTGTTGAGAGTGAAAGTGTCAAAGTTGATGAAGATTTTTAGAACTCAGTGGTGATAGATGGATATGAATCAAATGAGCCTAATTGCAAAGAAAAAGAAAAAGATAAGGAGAAGGAAATACAATTTGAAGAAGAGGAGGAAGGTCCAAAAAAGAGTCCTAGAACCCCTAAGTATGTCTAGAGAAATCATTATGAAGAATAGATCATTGGAAACAAAAGAAAAGGTGTATTGAAAAGAAGGAAATTTGTTGAAGAATAGATAAATCTATGTGTAATTTTTGAAGTTGAACCTAAAATAATGATTGAGGCATGAAAATATGAACATTGGATGAAGGCTATGGAAGAATAACTACTGCAAATTGAGAAAAATCAGACTTGGGAACTTGTCCCAAGACTTACAAACAAAAAAGTAACTGGATCTAAGTGGGTATTCAAAAATAATCTAGATAAGAATGGAGGAGTGGTAAGAAACAAGGCAAGGCTTGTATGTAAGGGCTACTCGCAAGTTGATGGAATAGATTTTGAAGAGATATTTACCCCAGTGGCAAGAATGGAACCTATCAGGATTTTTTTGCCTTTTGCAACACATAAGGATTTCAAAGTCTATCAAATGGATGTGAAGTCTACTTTCTTGAATGGAGAGCTAGAAGAAGTATACATGGAACAATTAGAAGGATTTTAGTTATCAAATAAACTAAATATGGTCTAAAAATTGAAGAAGGAACTATATGGACTAAAGCAAGCTCCCAGAGCATGGTATGTAAGGTTGGATAAGTATTTGATACAACAGGGATTCAGTAAAGGTACCATAGATCTAGTAATCTTTACTTCAAATTTGAAAAATATCAAATCTTGATTGTAGTTGTGTATGTTGATGACATAATTTTTGGAGGAAATGAAGATATGTGTAAGAAGTTTGGAGAAGAAATGTAGAAATAGTTTGAGATATCTATGTTTGGGGAGATGAATTTCTTCCTTGGACTGGAAATCAATCAAACAAGCAAAGGTATATTCATTTCACAATCAAAGTATGCCAAAGAGATGTTGAAGAAGTTTGAAATGAAAGACTCTAAACCGGTATGTACTCCTATGGTTACTAGTTGCAAAATAAGCAAGAATGATGAATCCCCTAAGTCTGATTAGAGCAAGTATAAATAAATGATTGGTGGACTGCTATATCTAACTACTACAAGACTAGATATCATGCATGTAGATTGTCTTGTGGCTAGATTTCAAGAAGATCCTAAAGAGTCAAATGTTGCAGCAGTAAAGAGGATATTCATATATTTAAAGGGCACTCTAAATCATGGCTTGTGGTATCCAAAGGATACTAATTTCACTTTGAGTGATTACATAGATGTAGATTGGGTTGGTTGTGTTGACAACATGAAAAGTATAAGTGGTGGTGCATTCTTTCTTGGATGTAGATTGGTAGCATGGAAAAGTAAGAAACAAGATTCAATTTCTTTATGTACTACAGAGGCTGAGTATGTTGCAACAACATATTGTTACACACATGTATTATGGATGAGGAAAATATTGAAGGATATCAGATTAGCATATGATGATCCTATTTCTATCTTTTGTGACAATACAAGTGCAATTAACATTTCAAAGAATCTAGTGATGCATTCAAGGAAAAAACATATTTCAATCAAATATCACTTTCTGAGAGAAAAGGTTGTGGAGAATGAAGTGACGCTTGAATATGTGCCTACAAAGGATCGTATTGCTGATATATTCACTACGGTTCTTCCTAAAGGATAATTTTGAGTATCTCTAGAAGAATTTGGGGGTTACTTCCTCTCCTTCTTTGAACTAGATGCATAAGGAGTGCATTATTCTAGTGGATCTCAAGATTCATTCTTTATTCTAGATTGATGTTGGTGACTACCTCTCAAGGGAGTAGGTAGTGGCATTGTTGATTGTTGTAGTACGAAGAGTTTGTGTTTTCATTGTGCATTGGTTGTTGATTTAGTATAATTTGGTGTGAGCTCCTAAGGGGGAGTACTCAGAGCAATAAAGGAAAGAAGTTATAGTAGTAAGCAGGTTGTTTGATGTAAAGGAAGAAAATAAACAATACAAACATTATGTACTTTTCCATTAATGTCAAAGGAGGAGAAAGAAACATGTGAAAAAGAATAAGTAATAAGAGGGAGAGAGAGTCATGTGAAAAAAAAGAACCATTAGGGAGAAATAAACAAGTAAAGAAGACAAGCTACAAAGGGAGACGAAAGAGAAAAGTAAATTTGTATGGTACATAGCTATTGTGTCTTTGATAGTTTTTCACATCATGTGTTTCCATAAATGACGAAGGGGGAGATTGTTGCAAGTATGGGTAGTTGGTGTTGTCATTGATGTCAACAAGTCTGTGTTGTCATTGATGCCTATAGTTGAGTGAGATGGTTGCAAGAGTATGAGAATTTGATGCTTTGATTAGTTACATTATGTTGTTATTAGTAAAGCTACTAGTGTCAACCTCTACTATTTCTTTGATAAGCTTTTGTCTATGGTTGTGGAAGTATCGAAGATGATGATGATGTGTCTCTAGTACTCGGTTTCCAAGTGAATTTGAGAAAAATTGATAAAAAGAGGAAACAATGTGTTGTAGTGGTGTTTTGGGTGACAGAGTTGTGTTCTGGTTTTGCTCCGCATTTATTCTAGGTTGAAGATATTCCTATATGCAATTCGTATATGTTGGCGAGAGGTATTCAAATGTGTTATATTCAAGAGTTGGTGTGTTGGATTGTTGTATAGAATAATTTGTGTTCACTAGTGTGACTATGTATTATAGAGGTGTTTGGAAGAAATTTTTTTGCTCCACATTTCTCTGTGGTTATGATTCAGGTCTTGTGATTCTCAAGGTGTCTTAAAGATGTTGGTAGTTTACCTCATTCAAGAGGGTTTGAGGTTTGGCACTTCAAAAGATGGTTTTTCAAGTAACAGTGTATGGAAGAGTAATTTGAGTGTACTAGGTGTGTACATTATTTAGGTGGAATTTGTTGTCAAAGAGTTTATTGTATTTTAGGGTGTTATTCTAGATCATGTTTGAGTGCGGTCTATGGTTCACAAGCCATCCTTTGGTTTGAGGAAGCATGTACTTAAAATTCTAATGATGTTTACATGGGTAACGACTTACCTGGTGTTTACGCTACATGCAAAGGATAAATATTTTTTAAGGAAGCATGTGGTTGAGTGGTGTTGTTGATTTGGGTCCCAATTAAGTTTTGATGTGGTTCACATTCACTTCTATCTCCCACGTCCAAGTGTTTGGCACTGACCTAATTTGAATTTGCATGTTTGAGGTGCATAGCCAACCTTATGAGTTGAGTTGTTGAAGGATGTCAAGATAGGTGTGGGTGATGTGAATGATGCAAAGTGTAGAGTTGTAGAGTGTGATATTGAGTAGTGTAGTGTGAGCTTTCAAGTGTTAGTTTACTAGATGTAGTGAGTAGAAGGTGGCTACAATTCTTCAATCAGACTGTGAAGGTGTTGAAGTCATTGTGATGGATTCTTTATTGCAATGAGATTCTTTTCTCTATGTAACATTCCTTCTCTATCTTCTTTTCTATTCTGGCAGTGAGCCCTCTAATAGTGAGCCCTATTGTATTCGGTGTTGATATTACTTATATTAAGAGCTAATCCTCACCGTGGTTTTTCCCTTAGGTTTTCCACATAAATTTGGTGTTCTCTTATGTATGGTGTTAAGTTGTTTCAGTTTCTACTATTTTTTTTCATGCTAAGTCATCATAATAAAATTAAGGGTACAATGAATGAGTGTGGATTTGAATGTTAATGAGGGTTTTGAAGTTTTAAGGTACAATTGATCCTCCCCACCTCTTAGTTGTCTTGTGAATTCAACACCTACATCTTGACTTGCAGCAACTCACAATAGTGTTGTAAGTTATATAATACAAGTTTTAGAAACAACCTATAACAAAAAATTATAAATTTTGAATGATTAAATTTGATAAAAAAAGATATCATAAAACTAGAGATTATTTTTCTTCTAGAAATGGGTGGGGGCCCTAGCTCGGTTGGCTAAGTAATTCCGTTGCGGCTCTGCTGGTCACGAGCTCTAGTCTCCCCCGTCCCGTGGTACCAGAGGGCGTGTCGCGCCAGCGCCGCCGGTCACGTTAAAAGGTTTACCAAGCGCACAGCAGTTTATAGGGGGTCGTGCTACCCGATTCCTGCAGTCTAAAAAAAAAAAAATTCTTCTAGAAATACATAACTATGTGATTATGCAAGTAAGCGTATTTTTCGTATTGACTAAATCATTCACTTACACATGTTAGAGTTAAGGAATAAAAGTGAATGTACACTCTCCTGAACCTTTGTCCTAATGTTAAAGAAATGAATGTATGTACTAGTCATAGAGGAAATCATTCACATGTTTAGAAATAGAAAATAGGTGTGACATTACTTCTTATTGAACCTACTTTGAAATAATGGATGAATTTATAGAGCACATAAGGAAAATATAATTGTACCTCTCTTACAATTATTTCTTTTTTTGAGGCCTTACAATTTGGTAAATAGACTTATGGTGTTTACATGGATTATTGTAGACCAAGGAATTAGTTAATGAATGCTTATATAGATGGGTTTCTTATTCATATTTATTTTAACTAGTGGTTTGAGGGTCTTTCCCTCTTCCCTCATTTGATATTTAGATAGAGTGGGTTACCTTGATGATGTTAATCATGTTGCTTTCATATCTAGTGGTATCCTCTTATCTCTTAGTACTTTTTTCTAATGCATTGAGTATAGTACACTGTAATGTATACCTTCACCTCTTTCTCATGATATTTTGACCCCTTTCATCTTGCCCATTCATGGACAAATTATTTTACACATAATCAATGTCTATTGGCATCACATGTGGCAATAATGCTTCCACTTTGTGATATTTTGTTCATAATGACTTTGGGCATGACATATATAGTGTACAAATACCTTCATCATTACTCCCATAGAACAAAAAGAATATGTTTCTAGGGCTAGATAATTAACATAACTAATTCCTTTCTATACCCTCATGAAATATAAAAGTAAAGAGGGATACATTTATTAGATTAATTTCTATTCACCCAACTTCCTATCTCATAAACTCAACACCCACTCCCTTCCATTATCTTATCCTAATACTAGGTAAATAAAATAAAATAAAATAATTCATTCTACTCTTAATATATAGTAATAAAAAAATAGTGATATAATTTGTTTTTTTGGTTATAAATTAATGTCATATAATATTATTGCCTATGATATATTTGTTTGGAATAATTTTTCCATCTCCACTCTCATAACAAATAGTGATTATTGTTATTTTATTCATATTTTTTATCCCACCAATTATATATTTTAATCTTAATGATATCAAGTTTTCACAATCTATAATGTACATTTTCAATAATTTCTGGATTTGATTGTGTGAGAATTTTTGTACCAACATTTCGAATCACAGTCTGTGATCCACCATCAGAATAAAAGAAAAGAATCTTAATTCTATTATTTAAAATAATTAAATTATTACTATATTTATTTAATATACAAATATTGTAATGTATCTTATACGGGCAATTTTAAAAAATTGTTATTAAATTTTTATAAACAATTCAATTAACATTTTTTATAAACAAAGGTAGGGTAGGTGCTCTTTCAATATCGAATTCAATCCAAAAAACCGTACGTTGTCTTTGAAAATCTTTTCTCTCGTAGTTAATGTAACAAATGGTCCCTGCAAAGGACATAAATAGATGCAAAATTCCAAATCAAAACATGACAAGAAGTTCGCTATGGACATAAATAGCTATGAATAGAGGCAGTTGGGAAACAGGTTGTAAGAAAATAGCAGACATGACAAATAGCTTTCATTAGGACAGAGATACCGACGAGTTTTGTACGAGCAACAATTTCTTCTCTGCATGGTAAGGGAACATTAAAGAAAATTATGATGATTTAAAAGGCGTTAAGGAACAAAATCAAATTGGCCTGAAGAAGCTCAAATTTTGTCACTACTTTTGAATGAGAAACAAGATGATGACTATGCATTCCAAGCTCTTTGAAATGCACTCCATACTTTTTGGAATGAATTTGTACTTAGAACATGTGAGATTTTGAGTTTGCTTATACAATGTTATCTTAAATTTGATAGTCAAGATAGGGGAGACTTAATAGTTAGGTGGGGTTCAATTGTTGGTATAGTACTTGTGATCATAAGATTTAATTTTACATATATTTATACTATATATTATTAATAATTAATTCACACGTGAATCAAAAAATAACTAGATGATGGTCAAGATGGATCCATACCTAAACAAATGAGAACTAAAAAGGCATAAATACATTTCATATAAAATATTAGAGTTATCCTTTATAAATTTTTCATTTATAAAATAAGGTGCTCATTTAGACAAGTATTGTTATAGGTATGAAAAGCAATTGAACTCTATTTTTAATGACCTACTGGTTGTTTTTGAGCATAAACTGAAATGGAAAGAGGCATTACTTGGGGTCAAGCTTCATGATAATGTCATTGTAGATAGTATTAGACATGTTATTTTGTTGCGCTTATGAACGATCAGGTGTAAAGCAATGTTTAACTTCCATAATGATCATCAAGAAATTGCATTTATATAGCTTTACTATGATATATTTTCCTATTTTGCTTCCTTGTTCTTGCAATTGCAAGTGGCCTCTGAAAAGAATCCTACTTTGAAGGCTCAAATCCAACACATCAAAGTCTGAGTGCATCAGTTGTTGAACAATACAAAAATCTGCACGCTCCAACGCTTAAATCTCTAGCTGCAAAAATGATTTTTCCGTTGTTTTTTATCAGTTGTTGTTGGATTATTACTTTGCATTATTAGTGTTGTTGGATATTGTTATGCTGGCACAGTTGGGCTGATGTTTCATTGTAATATTGGAGCTGTTTTAATCTGTAGTTTTTTGTTGCATTCTTATTTGTATTGTGCATTCATTCAATAAAACAAAAAAACAAAAAAAAAAGTATTGTTGAAAAAATATACTTGTGTACAATTATTGGGGTGGTAATTAGTGTATATGCATTGGAGAACATATTCATAGTTTGTCCTGTCACAAATATAAAAAAGTGAGCACAATAAATATCTTATATTTTTTCATGAAATGTCAAGGATTGTCAAAAAATAAAAAAATAAAAAAATGATCATTTAAAGTTGAACATAAGTTGTATTTTAAACAACAATGTGTTGTTTTTATAACAAGTGTTTTTTTGTGTTCAACTATTGGTTCATTTGTGTTGGATATAAAGGTTAGAGATAGCAGTATTTATGGTACCAAAAGGTATTTAGATCATTTAGGTTGCATATAAGTTATATTTTAATAAAAATATGATATTGCTCTAACAATAAATTATTATTTTTTCAACTACTAGAGATACCATGATTAAGTTTGGTCAAACCTTTAAAAAGTCAATTTTATGACACTTTTTAGTAGATGTGCTAATGTGGAAAGTTGTTTGATGAGTCACATCTCCAAACCTTAGTTGTAGATACATAAGATGCCACTTCACATTTAAAAAACAAAGTTCCTACAATTTTCAATGCAACCAGTACATGCTCACAAAGTTAACTAACAAAATTGTTGGTCCCTCTCCCCCATCACATCTGCACTCCAAAAATGCACCCATTCTTGAACTTTTTCATCCTAAAAATCAACACGTTGTGCTCCTATCCACACATATAAAAAAATATGTATGCCAATTTATTTTTAAAAAAGAATCATATCAATTAAGATTAAAAAACTTAAATAGGATTCTGTAGCTATCGAATTTAAGCTAAGGGATCCCTTGAATAGTTACGATCTGTAAAGAAGCTAAAGTTCCCACACATATAAGGTGTGAATTCATTCCAAAAAGTTTGGAGTACATATCTAAGGTCCAAAAAAAAAGGGAGCTCAAGTAATCATTGTGTTAGTGGTCTATTTATTGTGAGCTATTGTGATGTTTCATTTTGTTGGTGATCTGTAGATCCCATAGACAATTTGACCTCATGAATGTTATTAAAAAAATTCATTCATTCATTCAAAGATCTTGGAGTGCGTATGCATCATTTGGTTCAAAAGTCACTAACAAAAAACTTGAACTTCTTTAGGCTAATTTTATTTTGAATCAAAATTACCTAAAGCTGCTCAAATAACTTTGGTGTGGCACGTGTTGTGTGGTCTCACAACACACCTTGTTGGTTATTTTTTTAGAACCAAACATAATCTTATGACTTATGAATTTTCCAGAATCCAATGGTTAGCAAGGGTAAGGATTGGCCAACAAACAAGTAAGGATTTTAAGGCCCTTACTTCTACACTTCGAGCTCTGTGAAACCAAGGAGGGTAATCCTAACAACATTTTTATGATATTCTTCTTGTGCCATTTATATCAATAATACTGCAATATACATAGATAATTCTCATATAGAAAACTTAGCTAGTAAAACATATCAAAGAAGTCGGCTGCTTCTTAATAATAGTTGACATTTAGAGTGACGAGAAAGGTAAAACCTCATATCTTTGTAACCCATTTCATATAATTTGGTTTAATGAATGGTTAGTGGTTGAATTAATCAACACAATGTAACATATAATTACCTCACAAAGGCCAGTGCCTCATCCTTGGAATGGAGTCAATACTAATACCCACATAATTTGACAACAATCTTCATACATGACATTATTTAAAGCTTTGAGAATATTGCATTACAGTATTTCAACATTATGTCTCAATCATCACTTCTTACTAGCATCCTGGTACTTAACTTAATATAAACCTATGGCTATATTCAAGCATTTAGATCAATTCTTTGAATTAATTAGCAAAAATAAAACCACACACCCATTGGAAATCAATAGAGACAAATAAGATAACCATTGATTATATTATTTATAGCTTATAAATTCAGTACATAGGAGAGGGCATGGTGTCAAACTTGCACTATTATGTTCTATATTTGTTAAGACTACTATCAAGATTACATATGCATATCAAAATACTTTAACCTAAGACTCAACACTACACTGTTTAGTATCCCTTTACAATTTTTTGTTTGATCAATCCCAAAACAACCAACCACCCCAACCACCCTTGTAATCATCCCTGACATCCCATTTATAAAGATATGGGAGCGACAAGTATCAGGCCAAAATTACACTTACAATTTCATTTGCATGTGACAGTTAATTTCACCCTAATTTCAAAGATTCCCCAAGCAGTTACATTTAATCATTGCAAAGTAGGGGGAAAACCAAAGACAAAACATCATGAAGTTTGTTGAAGACCAACCAAACTTCCAAAAGGCATCATTTGTTGTTGCAGCAGCACCAAAATTCTTTGTCCATGTTGATCAAAGAATATTCTTCATCAACACCTAAGGAAAAACTCACATATTAACCAAAAAAGGCATATTTTCCATTGAATTAACGACTCTGTCCAACACCTCTCCTTCACAACAGCCAAAAAAGTTTCCACATTAGCATCAAAGACAAAAAACCATATGCTTGCTAAAGAGGACAAGTCTATTGTAGTGGCCATGGTGTCATAAAAAAAAGAAGTTGGGCGCTACTATGATTCGTTAGCATTAGAGTATGCCTACTTGCTCCATGTTCATGCTGAAACTGTAGAAGCAACTACTCCTCCTGCATCAAAATCCTCATGTGGCACAAAAGTGAGCAAGTATTGGAGATACTCTAGGTCAATATCTCCTCCATAACATGAAAGGCTGTTTGAAACTTTAATGGGAGAGTTGTGTCATCCCATGTAAGCCTTGTGATACTTATTCTTCTTTCGCTTCCCTCACAGGTTTGACTAATTTTTTCTTTCTAAACTTGACCAATCCTTCTGAAACAACCTTGCTCCTCAAATTATAGGTGCTCTTGACACCACCCTTCTTTTTTCCATGGGCACTCCTCCTGCCCTTTGGTGATTCAAGAGTGCCCAGTATACCAAGTTCAATTTCTGGAACATCATCCTGAGATTCACGCAGACTAAGTCTCCTAGACTTTCTAACTAGCTTGATAGACTCACTCGACTCACCCATCTCACAAAGGACAAAACAAGAGCAAAGAGAATCTTAATTGCAGGCAGACTTTTCAACAGTTTGTTCTTAAAAGGATTTTTGCAGAACAAAACACTCAAACCCTCGCAATTCTTATCAACTTAAAAGGAGACTGCAAACTACAAAACCCTCACCACCCCAGGACTTTAGAGTTGACAAAATAACTTATACGTAATTGAAAACAAGTAGGTATAAGTACTTACTCACCCAGGAAAAGCTACCTCAATATCTCTGTAACTTTTTATGCCATCTTCTTCATGAACTTAAACTTAATTTATCAGCTTTCTAATTGCAAACTATGAAGAAAAATATGGTTTTCAATCCTCATATATTGATCAACTTGAGCGTTCTTACCATTAATGCTTGAGGAAGGCTTGCATGAGTAAGTTGACAATCAGCCACTTGATTTTGAATCTGAGTCATTGATCACCCATCGAGATGGATCAATAGATAATTACAATCAAAGTAATTGATTATAAAAAATTTGATTGCATGTGCCTTTTTCCTTTTTCTAATCAGAAAAACCCATGTGGATAGACATCCACTCTATCAGCACACTTAAATACCCACTTAGAAATTAAGAACACCTATCGTATCATGTTTTCCTACTCACTCGTGGGAAATAACCCACTTATAACTCATCTTACTAGGACGACGGGGAACGATCATGATTTAATCTCAAACCACAGCCTATACCCTTCTTTATTTCAGTGTCACCTTCCCACATGTACAAACTCCTGACATAAATGATAGCCGAGATTAAAAACTACTCATTAAATCTCAAACACGTGCCTTAGAAAATAATTCTTATCTTGCATCCTTAGTTCTTCATGTATTTTTTGGAAAAAAATTATTAATATTTCACCCTTACTAATGTCCATTCAACCCTTTAGATTGATCCATGTGGCAATCGCCCGCTTCCCTGCTAAGATATGAGAGGTATGAGTGGGTCCATCACGGGATGTCGGGGAGCAGTCAAGATTAACCCACATCTCCTTCCATTAACCATTGATCTTTACACCATAAAGCGTTCGCTATCTCCAAAGCTAGGCGAGTCCCTCCATGAAGTGACAAGTGTCAATCCACCTGCTCCCCCGCTGAGATTCCTTTAATATAAAATAAGATTAGACAGGGTGGCAGGGAGTATCCAAGATGAAGCCACATCACCCAACAACCACCATCAATTTCACTTTAATACCACTCACAGATCATTAAGAGGTATTGGGCTAGCTAATGTAGAAGACACGTGGCTTGATCCCCCTAGCTCATGTGATTATTTTAATGAGGAATAAAACGAGACGAGGAAGTGGGGAATGGTGGAGATTGGCTTGCGATAATCAAACGGTCAACACATAACCTAATATCTACACATACCAAAAGTGTTAGTTTTAAGAAGGGGCCATCACTAGGAAGATGACGATCAAAGATATAACAATTAAGGTTAAAACCTTAGGAAAATATTAAAAACCCGAGCTCGGACTTTAGACAAAATATTTCGAAGACATTGACCCCAATTAAAATAAGGCAATAATTTTAACTCAACCACGGGCATCGACTAGGACCACTAGGATCAAGGGGTCAGTACAAGAATGAACTCGATAACACAAGTCACAATTTGGACAACTTAGAACCTGTTATAAATGGTCAATAATAGATTAGAAAGTTGGAAAAGACATAGGCTTAGGGATTATTTAGGAAGGGTTTCTAGCAACATAAACCCTTAAAGTATTGATGGGAGACAAAACTCTAAGCCCTAGGACAAGAGATCAATCCAATTTTTGCATAATTTTTGGATGGAACATGAAAAAAAATTAGGGGTTCAATCAGTGGCTCCTATTGGGGACACATGCCACTCCTAGGCATGGTTAGATACAAGAATCTGAGGTTGAAGCAAACTGATCATAAAGAACCAAAAACCAGGACCTACTTGGACCAAGCAAGAGGACCAAAACAAAACAACAAACATATATACAACATTTACATGATTATACAAAAAGATCCACTTCAAAAATTTAGAAGCCTCCTCTAATATGCAGGTCTTCAATCTACAAATGCAATTTTACCAGGCTTCAATCACTTGGTGGCCCCAGGCCCCCAAAACTTAGGACAATTATTTTCCTCTATCAAAAACCTTGCTTTCTGTTGTCTGTATTAGGCCAAGACCTGGAAAATTTCCATGAACTATCCACCAACTAACCTTGCTATGGTTGCTACTATCAACCATACTAACCATGTGTCCAAATTTTCCAATATCATCATGAATTTTCCCTAATTGAAAATTGCCGTTAGACAATCCTTGAAACCCACACTCTCTGTAATATATGACCCCAAATTGATTATTAGCATGCCCCAGTAAAGGCTTATCCAATTGAATTGAGAAAGTGAAACATTCATAGTCTACTTGATCATTTAGGTCATATGAGTTGACACCAACTTCAATTTGCACATTGAACAAAAGACCCTCATAAACATTGGGCTTTAGAATTTTATCCAAGAGAATATACCCTGACTTCCTAGAGTCACATTGCAATTCCCTCATAGGAGGATCATATAAATCCTTAAAATCATCCCTTGGCTCCTGTCCCATGCCAAGAAACATTTATCTGGTGTGATGAATAAGAAGTGCTCATATACAGGCATATCTTCTAGCTAATGTTTACATTCACGTGAACACTCTATACCAGACCTATTGTCACATACTCCAATACCATGGAAACATGATTTATCTCAATTCATAATAGCCTAACCTACTTTTAGTTGAGGGTCATCACTATAGAACCTATTTTCAATCACATCCCATGTATCAAAGAATACTTCTAATTCAGGATCAGTAGCATATTCTGATTTACTCCCCAAATCATCAAGCAACTTAGTACAAAATATTTCAAAGGATGGCTCAAACAACTCAAAATTAACAGAATCAGCAACATGGAATTTTTGTGTACCATTAATTGATAGTTGTGTTGAATCTAATGTGAAAGTTTCATTACAATCTGAAGGTTTCTCATTACAATGTGAACCAACTTCCTCATCATCTTCTTCCTCAATGCACTCCTTATTGAGAACAATCATGTCCATTTCTATTACAAAACTAGAAAATTCCATCTTTGTTCCATACAGACAATTAGGGACAACTAGGTCATGACCATATTGGTTAGTACCACCATTTCCATCACTTTTAACATTGAACTCAGGCTGAGGATGATGAATACAAACATTCTTATCTTCAAACATCTCATCATTCACAACAATGGCACAGTTAATATCAGACATAACTGGATTGCATTCCCAATATCCTTCACATGGGGTTTGTTCCTTGACTTATAAGGGAAAAACCTCATGAGCATCACTATTGTCACATCCTTTAGGAAAAGAAAAGTCTCCTAGGTCATCATCATGAAAAGACTCATATTCTTATAAGACACATACAAAGACTTCACTCTCCTTATGATCATCATCGGAAAGAGATTCATTATCACATGCATTGTATTCAAAATGTTCACTATGAGTGTTCACACTCTCATTTTAAGTATTTTTATTATTACTTTGTAAGGACATATCAACAACATTCATAGATGTAGCAATGGCATCATTAGATAGATTTTCACTTTTTGAAATATCTTTTTCCATTATTTGGACTGATCTTTGATCCTTTTCAATAGAGAAACCACCACTATCATTTTGATTACTCATTCCTTGTATGTAATCATACTTAGCTTATGTTGTGCACTTTTCCACACACGCCCCACCCGAGGTAGGGACCCTCCTTTTGCTTGCCTCTATTCCTTGTTTTTTCTTTAGGTTTGACCTTGTCACCTTAAGGGATAGGTCCCTCTGAATTTTGACATTTTTCTTCACTTGGAGAAATTTATGTTTTACCTACACTTAGGGTGCTTTGATTGTAGCTTTGATCTCAAGTCATCATTAGAACTCCATTCTTTTATCTAAAATTCCATTTATGGGTGAAATTGGCTAAGTTTGGGTGAAGTTTAGAGATTCTTCCTTTAGATAGATTTTTTGAGTGATGAGTCATCTCAGAAAATCTGAGGTAGCATGAAGTTTTTGTGCTCCAATTCCTTCAGAGAATCCAACCTTGCTTAGATTTTCCGAGTCGACCTACTGGCCACATATCCGAGTCCTCAGAAGTCATGTCACCACATTTAAGAGTGGTCAACAGGCACAATTAATATGATATTGAGGGGTTATTTAGAGACTTTTCGAGTGATATTCTATCATTTTGAGTTGTGAGTTATTGCATTCAAAGAGCTTGTTCTTCCTCCAAGATTGGTGATTTCATTTGGTGTATTGACCCTACTATTGGCGTTTTGGCTTGAATCCACAGGTGCACTTGGTTGCTTGTCTCTCAGATTTCACTCTTCAAAGGTAGGGTTTTACTCCTCTTTTGCTTTATGATTTTGACCTAAATTTAAATTTGTATGAAGATTTAATGGTGTGCCCTGTATTTTATCACACTTTTATGATGGTCCATGTTGATGAATGTGCATTTTTGTTTGGTTGCGTGGTCTTTGATGCATCTTGTGGGAAGGGTCGATATTATTTACGGGCTCCCTTCAGGATCTGGTTGTCATTTCATGCACATTAGGGTTTTCCCCACCATCATTATCCACTTGTAGTCGTATAACTAGGGTTTCATGTGTCGCGTGATTTAGAGTCCAAATGATGGTGTTTTATTGAATCCTATGAAGGTTGCAAATTCATGCAAAAATTCAAATCAATGGTATAATGACCCAACACAAATGGTGAAATATAAACCCTAGTCATCCTCACCATGCCATAACTTGTTTCAACTTCAAAATCAATAAGGGGGAAGTGGGTGTATTGTTGGGCTATTTCGATTCATGTCAAGGAATGTATGTTTAGGCTTTGATTCATGGCAGTGAATGAGGAACTTCAAATTTGAATTGAAATACGAAGACAACAACACTTTGGTTTTGCACACAAGATATAACATGGAAGAAATCTTGAAAAATGCTCAAAGTTGAGTTCACTCAGAGAATTCTTGCACCCTCAATTTTTTTGAGGATTAATCCTCTTGAAAAATCCTATGTTATGCAGATTTCTCGAATCTAACCAACTTGCAAATTTTTGAGGGTCGTTAGATGACTTTTTTCCCAAGTCTAAGTATTGAACCGGGCTTGAAATTCTTGATTTTGACTTTAGGAATGATTTCAAAGGGCATCATTGTCTTCAAAGATTCTCCTGCATTGTGTATTTCCTTAAGGAAATTCCTTTGAAAAATCCACTTGACCTTGGATTCTCCGAGTCCATGCAGGTATGGAAATCCCAAAGGTATTGTGAGGTAATGAACAAAGTTAAGATATGATGATAGTAGTAATTGAGAAGTGATCATGCATCATTGAGGAGTGTGCTTCACAATTTGAACATGTACTGAGATGGACCCTTTGAGAATTTCATCCTAGGGTGAAATATTTGAACCTCAATCCTCTCAAAAGATCAAAGGTACCTTGGATTTTCTACAACTTCTCCTAGACCCTGAAAACCCAAATTCTTGAAGGATTGAATCAAGCTATGAATGTAGTGCCACCATTCGATGAGAGAGGATTATGTGTCATTTAGAAGAAGACGGAAATCCAAAATTTGTGTGAAGGCTCTCTTGAGGATTTCATCCTGGGGCAGATTTTCTGAGATCTAGTTCTTACGGGGAATCCACCTTAGGTCATATTTTTTGAAAATCCTACTGACCCTTGAAATCCCGAGAAGCATGTGCTTTTAGGAGATAATCATTGGATTTTAACATTAATAAAGAGCATTAAAGGTTAATAAGGAACATGTGTATCTTCTCTTTTTAATATTGATTTGATCATGATTGGCATCTTGGTGATTATTATGTTTTCCTAACAGATGTAGGTAGATTTGAGTCCAGGAAAGACTACCAAGAAAAAGGCTTCACTTCTGCAGGAAGAGGTCAAGAAGAGAGAAAAGATAATGAAGTACAACTTCAAGTGGATATGGCTAGAATCAAAGAACTCCTCTACATGGTCCAAGATAGCAGATACTAATATGGGGCGTGTTGACTATGATGATTTCCATCAAAGGATGTTTGGAAATGCACCCACCCAACATGCACACATCATTACACACATGGGCTTGGCTCAGGCAGAAGGGTTTCCACCCACATTGTTGTGCCCTGAATTAGTCTTAGAGTGTGAAAAACATTATGATGTTGACAAGAGAATAATAGTGGGTCCACAAGGAAGGGTCTTGGCCAATCTAATTGAAGAATCTATAGCTGAAACCTTCAATATTACTTCCCACCACAAGCTTATTAAGAAGATTAACATAAAAGAGGCAAAGGAATTTTATGCTAAGGATTCCTCTAGGACTTTGGATATGATGAATAGTTCATGGATTGCTAAACCAAAGACACATTATTCTAAGCTCCCAAAGAAATTACATAGGAGTGACTTCAAGATCGAATACCATAATATTATCGCACTCCTAGGTAGGATGATGGGATTGGAAGCAGCTTTCACTTTCAAGACCTCGATGTTCTACCCAATCACTCAGATCATGGGAGGAAAATACTATCACTGAGCAGGTATATTGAGTGAAAATCTAGACATGCAATTGAGAAATGTACAAGATACCAATATGTTCATGATGACTTCTTATCTTGTTTACATGTTGGCAAGTAAGAACAAATATAAGGGTCTGATTTGCAAAGGGGTCCCTGGAAAGGACAGATATGACATGTTTATCCTCAACTCCAGTTCAAGACAACCAATTATAGGAGATAAAATGATGCTTTCTTCATGTGCATCCAAGGATTACTATAGGGTGCTCTTCATGTAAGAATTTCAGTGGATGCAATGGAACTGATCAGGAGATATGGACATAGGTTCATCTAGTTTCAGAGGTTTTTCATATATCAAAATTTAAGGAACTCCTACAGTGGCAATTAGATTGCTAAGATATCCCACCAATAAACTCATTTTGTTGGAAGTGAGAAGACAAATGGTTTCCTTTGAGACTATATTACAAGATTTACATAGGAAAGTGCTTGGAGGTGAATTCCCAATGAGAACTAGTACCCTGGAAGCCTGCCCTTCCCTCTAGAGTGCCCAATATTTAGAAAAGGAAATGGTGTAGTTTAATTTATATTCACACACCAAAAGGGACAATTTTGACCATTATGGGAAGGCACAAAAGTTAGCCACTAGATAATACAGAAACAAGGATCAAATAGAGGATTATTGGGCTAATTGTAGAGATGATTTTGAAGTTATAAGAAGAAGGTTATCTAGGTTTCCCTTGAAAATAATCAGAGATTAAAAAGTAGATCAAGTACCAGATTAGGTGGATGATGATGAAGAGGACCTTAATGACTATGAGCCCTAGAGAAACAAACCTCTACAACCTATCAATTGGTTAGAAGAGGAAGTAGTTGATCTTGATCAGGTGACTGGCCTAGTAAGGAGATATTCTTAGTTGTGGGTCAAACAAAAGGTCTTGGAGTTATAGACAAATGGTACAAAGTTCAGTTATGAATTGATGGGGAATCTCGAATCCCATTTGGAGGAGGACACAGAGGAAACTAAAGATGATGTTGCAAAGCCTCAACATAAAGATGATCAAGAAGAAAATAGGCCTCTCACTCTAAAGTGAAGGATAAGGAGTTAGGCCCAAGTAAAGAAAGAGGAGAAGCAACTCATATCTAATTCAAAGAAAACTTCCAAGGAAGCTACTAAATAAGGTGAAGAAACTCCTCAACCTACCAAGAAGAGGAAACTAGTGACTGAGGGTCAAAATATGGACAAAAGTACTAAGACCATTGAAGAACCAACTACTTCTCCAAAAATTGTGGAAATTGAAAGTTCTGGGGGAAACCCATAGGTGTATGTAAGGAGGAATTCACCAAAGCAGAGGGTGTCCCCTATGGGAGAGTCAACGGTTGAGGCTGAAAAGGTGCATACTGAAGAGGCACCTACTGATAATGTTATAAAAGAAGTGAAGAAAGCAGCTCCAAGAAATAATTTCCCTTCCTCATCCCTAGCACAAAATGTATCAAATAATCAAGAGGATGAAGCCCTCAAAGAACATGAACAATCAGGTGGAGAAGGAGGCATCCCTGATAATTTTGATGAGGGAATGCAAGAAGAGGAGGTATCAACTCCAAGGAATGGGCAATTGAGTGATCTCATGAAGGAATTGAAGGAGAAGGAAGTACTAAGTAAGGAAGCAACATCAGAAGTTACTATGGAAATGCCTTCCCAACCTCTAATAAGTGAACATACTAATGTACCACACTCGAAAGGTGGGCATGGGGATAAACAAGATGAAGGAGAGGATCAAATAGAAAAGGAAGGGAATAATAATGATGTTGAGGATGTTACGGATGATCCTTCCAATGATTAGTCAAAAGGAATAGAAATGGAACAGCCTGCTGCCCCAGACTGGCTTGAGAAAATATTGAAATAAAAGGCTATTATTGTGGAAGATGAAACTCCAAATTGGAACAAGTTCCTTGAAAACTGGGGGCAACCTAAAGAGAGAAAAAGAGCTAGAACTGTCTCCAAATTTGTAAGAGATGAATTTAATATAATAGGATAATCCATGTTGTTGTTCACACAAAAAATTAGTATAAGGATGAAATAAGACCCATAAACTACAAAGTGCAGACTATCAATCTAGGTCCATCCACAAAAGAACAGGAAAAGGAAGATTTTTAGGAGTCATCTCAAGCTATTCTTAGGAGATTGGACAAGGAGACCCAAGAGAAAGAGAAATTGAAGAGACAATTGAGGGAGGTTCACAAGTATGTTCAACATCTGATCAAACCTCTACAATCACAAAGCAATGAAGGGCCTACCTTCCCTGAGGGATTGTTATCCAAGGATGCAGTTTCAAAAATTGAAAGGTTGAAGTCCTCTGTGAGAGATAAACATGAATGGTTACAGAGTGTAAGTGAGAGGGGTGATGAAATGATTGAGAAGGTATTGCAAATGTAGGAAAGATCATCTTTTCTTTCCTAGAATATGGCTCGTTTTATCATTGAATGCAAAGATCCCGACGATGCAATTGTGAAGGAGTTGGAGAAAGTACTTGTAGTCCCAACAGAGGTTTTGGTGAAGGAAAGTGTCCTCACAATGCATAACACTTACATAGTTATAAGATGGATAGAAGCATTCAACTTCATAAATGATCTTAAAATGAAGGTTCTAAAGAAAATATCTAAAGCCTAGACCAAGGTAAAGGAGGTTTTTGACAATTGCAATGCTTTTCTGGAAATTGCTACTAGAAGGAAGAAGTTTGGGCAGAAAAAATTAAATGTTGGCTAATTACAGAAGTGGTGGCATGAGGTATATTCTCCAAGTATTGAGGGCCCAGTTGTCAAAGACCAATTGGAGGATGCTATAATCTACATCTCTTGTCTAGATAGATATCAAAATTTGTATGTTGACTAGGAGAAGACCTTGAATAAATATGCAAGAGAGTTAAATTAAATAAAGGAAAGGATTGATTTGGTATCTACCCTAACCCAGGCCGACTTGGACCTAGTCCTAAACAAAGTTAAAGAAATTTATGGAAGAAATGAGGTGGAAAAAGGGAAGAAAGGAAACCCAACTTGACTACCTTGGAGAATTTTTTCATTAACACCAATTTTGCATGTAAAGACAAGTCGACTAGGTCTTGAATTATGTGCCAAATGAAATATTTATTGCGAAAACTAACTTTTTCAGGCCACCCTTCAGTATTTTATTGTAATTTGAACTAAGGAATTTTAGGAGGGAAATGTTGCAGACCTCCCTGGCTGACCTAAAATGTAAACCCTAATTTTGGATTCCCTAAAATGTAATGCTATAAATTAGGGTTTTCCCCTCATTTTTCAAGGTTAGACAATTAGAAAAAGAGTTGGCATTTTAGCTAAGAGCTTTGAGAGGCATTGTAGTACTTGAGATACTTGAATTGTTGCACATTTTTGGTTAAGCAAATACAATTGAAGAAATTGTTCTTTGGTGTTCTTTGTGCTATTTCTCCATGCATGGTTCTTGTGTTTCAGATTTTGATGAATTCCTCTATGTAAGTTATTTATGAATGATCTTAGAAATAGTTGTAGTTCAATTGTGTTCATGATATGTTATTTTAAGTGTTTGAGCAACCCTTTGTCCATAATTTTAGCAACTTGTTGATTGTAAGTTACTGTGTAAAGTTAGTCTGGGCCTATATCTTGTTGTGTTGAGTTCCATTGTGGGTATTTATTCATTTCAATACCAAATTTGGGTTGATGTGTGAATGCTCCATAGTCTGAAAATCTTTATGCCTTAGGAGATTGTACTATTTTTGTGATATTGCAAGTTTAATCTAGGTTTAGTAGGAATTGGTTTGAAGGGTTGGTCCATTTTAAATGTTATGTTGTTTTCATGATTGATCTTAGAATTTAGTTTAGAATAGATATCTCTCTTAAACCCTTTTATCTTTTTGTTATTTCTTTTAATATCTGGGTTAGTTTAGAATTGAAAAGCATCAATACATTGCAATATTTGTTGAATTTAGAAATCTCCAACATTTTTTTGTAAGGATCGTTATGGAAAACCAACAATTTCAACATTATCTCTAAGCTATTTTGTTGCATTGTCAAGACCTGAAATTAGAGACCTTGGGGTTATCTCTTGAGGCTTGATGATAGAGATTTACCTTTCAAGAGAGATAGGATATCATATTTTGTCTAAGTTGTTGCTATGCAGAAAACACCATCAATATATTGGCACTACAAGGAGGGCTGAGTCAACAAGCTAGAGCATTTTCTATCATCAATATGTCCTTAGAGATTCAGGAGGCAATCAAGGTCTACAACAAAAGGATATTTTCAGGAGCTAGGAGTCCCAACTAGGTCAAGAAGGACCAAAAAGGGTGGACCATCATCATATTCAACCATCTGGCCATCATATTCCTCTTCATCATCATATTTTGAGCCAATTCGCACTGAACCCACTCCCACTGAAGCTCATCATTCACCCATTCAACAACCACGAGCACAGGTTAATCAACCACCTCCACCTCCACCTCCACCAATGGATTTTCTGGAAAATAATCCTTCGCCTTTTCTCTTCAACAATTACAATTCCATGCCTAAAAATCTAGAGTACTTTTGCACCAAGTTCCAAGTTGGTGACCCTAACAGAACAACTGAAGAGCACATTAGAATTTTCCAAACTTCCCTTAGGGATAGGGGAATTAATTGTGAGGATTTTTCATGCAAGATTTTCTCATATTCCTTTGGTGAAGAGGCCTTTTACTGGTACAATCACTTACCAGCTGGCTCTATAACTAGTTGGGATGATATGGAGAATTCGTTTCTATTTAAGTTCAAAATTCCTATAAGTGCTAACGAGTTGTATCTTCAATTCACTAAGTTCAAAAGAGATGTCAATGAGCTAATAAGGTCTTTCAATAATAGGTTCCATCATTCCTATACCCAGCTGTAGGCACCCTATGTGGTGGATGCTACAACAATAAGAGAGGTTTACTATGATGCATTGGATAGCCTGACTTCTACTTTCATCACGTGGAAACACAATCCCCCTGATACTTTATTGAATGCATATACCAAGATAATTAAGGAAAGTATAGATTTGAGACAACATTTGTCAAGACCTTTGCCATCGTTAGGGCCTACTGTACATCAAGTACAAGCCCATGCCATAAACCATGCCATAACCAATCAGAATCCAATCATGAATACAATCCCATAACCACATATAGTTCCTCATCCAAAACCCCCGTTAAATCAAGAAACCCTTGTATTGAATTTTCCACACAATGTGGTCTAGGAACCATTTCCCCAACAACAAACTAACATCCCAAGCTATTTGCAGAACTTTGAGGTGCTTAATCATTCTTTAAATCAAGGTTCTCATGCAGTTTATCTACAAAACTATGCAAATTCTATGTCAGCACCAAGTAATTCAGACAAGGAAAGGTTACATGAAATGACAAAACAAGTTAGGAAACTATCTACAGAGGTCACCTACTTGAGGAACTAGAATATCCAATTACATGCCACTCAAAGAAGCATCCAATCTAACTATAATAGAGATAACAAAGATAATAGGAAGTTTGTGCAAGGATATAGCAAGGGTTATGATAGTGGCCAGTCATCAAGAAAAAACTTTGATAGGAGGCCACCACCAAGGAAAAATAGGGCCTGCAACACCAGAACTAACAATGGGGGGTTCCTACACCATTGGATCAACCTGTTAATCTTGAAAAGACTACTATTATAGTCCTCCTAGTAGAGGCTCCTCTTAGGGGATACTACCAACTTCACAAGACAACCCAACATTTGGAATTCGAGTGTCCAAAGTTCCAAACAGTTGCATCTATATTCTAGATGGAGGTATAATATGTTGTAGGAGGTCTTTTGTATGGTCAAGAAATAGTACCCTCGGATCCTTATGATTCACCAGTGTTGGTGTTGAACCATGCCCATTTCCCAAGAGGAGAAGAGAATGGTCCTGAAGAAGAGTCCACAAAGGAAAGTGCATAATCAGAACAAGTATATAATGGGGAGTCAATATAAAAGATATTTGAAAATGATGGAGCTGTTGACAATGGTCGTTTAGATGAAGAAGAGAAAATAATAGATGAAGTTCAGATGTTCAACCAAATGACTAGGCCATATGATTTAAGAAATAGGCATGTTGGTGGACCATTTACCACATCCACACCTTCGAATAATTTTAGCGCTCCCCATGATCCCAATTCCAATAATAATTCCTCATATCCTCATGTGTCGAAGTAGTATTTATCTAGAGGAGGATCTTCTAATGCTTCAAAATGAAAGGCTGCCAAAGGTCAGAAAGGAACATCATCAAGGGGTAGCTAATCTGATATGATTGTGTTTTAGATGGGAGAATATGTAGTGGAGGAGCTCAAGAAGGTGAAGTTTAGTCTTTCAGCCTTCAAGTTTCTAAGAGTTCTAGCTATTAATAGTGTTGTATTGGGTTCTTTAAATGACTATTCATCCATAAAGTTTTCACCAAATTTTGTTGTAAAGAAGGTTGGTTTTATTGAACCATTGGTTAAAGATGCGACTGAAAAAACATAGAATTCTCAGTCAACTCCAAGTCAAAATACCCAACCTACCAAGGAGTCACCTTAAGATCAAATAAAGGAAAAAAATAAAGAAAAGGACAAGATTCTAGTAGTCAATGTTGATTCTTCAATAAGTTTATTTCAAAACAAGTAGGATACTCCCCCTTTTCTGATTTCCATTCAGATATTTAGAAAAAAATATGCATAACTATTTGTTAGATTTTGATGCATCCACACATGTGATGCCATTCTCTATCTGTAAAGCTCTTGGAATCACTCCTACTCCCTCTTAGTGTAAGGTGACTCAATTAGATAAAACTGAGGTGAGCATAGTAGGAGAGTTAAACATGTTCCCAATGCAAGTAGAATCAGACCCGCGAGTGCAACTGATTATTAATATCCAGATGGATAATATACCTAATGCCTATGGAATGATCATGGGAAGAGACTTCATGAGATTCCTTAATGGGTACACTTCAACGGATCACTCTTATATGTGGCTGCCATGGAAGGGAGTCTTGAATCAGATTAGGATTGACAGAGAGCCTAGACTAAGGTACTTGATTATTGAATATCAAAATACCACTAATGAAGTACCGATTCCTGAAGCAAGCTTAGGAAACTTTGTCCTAGAAAATTTTGCTGAAGAGCTTGAAGTGGAGGAGGTGTTTATGATGCAAGACATACCCAAGGATTCAACTCAATCCTCTTGTACCATGGAGGCAATTGTAGAAACAGATGAAGATTTTGAATTGGGTGATGGTAATCTTGGATTATTTGACAATTTTCAGGAATTTATTCAAAAATGCATTGAGGACCATATAAGTTTGGGAAGACAAATGAAATTAAAGGAATTGCTACTACCCAACTGGTGCAGAGTGCACAATGCTTCCCATCCTGAGTTTGAGTGTTGTCTTTGCTAGATTGTTGTAGAGAAAATCAAGAGATGCATCAATCTGTCCCCAATAGTTAGACTTGAAGTACAAGAAGTACATTGGGACCAAAAACGAAAAGATCCAGTTGTGCAAGGGGATCCTTCCTCTAGCAAGAGTGGGAGTACTAGAGATTCTAAAGTTATTTCTTCTACCAAAATCAGGACTACGATTTGATGGATCAAAGTGTAAGCAAGGTGTAGGAGCTAGATTTGAATTGATAAGTCTAGTAGATGAAACCTTTTTTGTAGCTCCTAGATTGCAATTTTAGTGCACTAATAATGTTGTTGACTATGAGGCACTGATCCATGGATTGCTTATGGCTCTAAAGAAGAATATTAAGATATTGCAAGTTTTTGGGGAATCTGAGTTAGTGGCGAAACAAGTCAAAAGGCAATATTCCTATTACGACCAGAGGATGACTAACTATTGACATGGAGTGTGGGACCTAATTAAAGGATTTGATGCATTTAACATCCAAATAATCCTAAGGGCCAAGAATCACATTGCAGATGCTCTAGCCCAAGCAACTAGTACATTGGAGCCTCTATCCTTATCTAGATTAAAGAAATTCACTATCAAATTAACACTAGTCCCTTATGTACCCAACAATGTTATGAAATTCCAAGTATTTAAAGATGACAAGCATATCCTAGACTTCATAACTAGTTCTGATGTGTTCACTTCACAAGTGATTGATGAAATGGAGCCTTAGGAAGTAGAGTTAGATATGGAAGGATTTCTCAAATCTGAAAACAAACACAATCCAAAGAGGAATGGTACAACTAGAGATGATTTTTGACCTGGATGGGATAAAGGATCAAAATCAATAGATGAAAAATAATTTAATAGATAGTTAGTGTGATACCTACAACATGGGCACTCCCGACAATGTTAAGAATGTGTTTATTGGAAAAGTGTGTACTCTAGAAGAAAGGAAAGGTATAATAAATGCATTACATGCCTATCAGGATGTCATAGCATGGAGTTATGAAGATCTAAAGACTTATGACACCTCCATTATTACACCAACTATCCCCTTGAAGCCTGGAGCAAGAACTTTCTGGTAGGCAAAGGCCTATCAATGCATTGTTAGAACCTATCATTTAGAAGGAGGTGCATAAATTATTATGTACTCAGATCACATTTCCAATAAGACACTCCACATATGTGGCTAATTTGGTTCCCTACCGTAAGAAGAATAGGGAAATAAGATTATATGTGGATTTCAAAAATCTTAATTGAGCTTTTGGAAAGGATAACTATCTATTTCCTTTACTAGATGAGGTTTTACAAATTGTGAACAGATCTCAGATGATGTCTTTCCTAGATGGCTACTCTGGTTATAATCTATTGGAAATACAATTGTCATTGCACCAAAAGATCGACTTGTTAATGCCCGATACAACTGCCATAGTTAATGGATTCATGGGAGGTGGTTAGTCCATGTCATGAATCCCAAGGGGAGTGCTGACCATCTGCTAAAAAACTCCCCCTCAGCATTACTCGAGGGGATTTTAACCCAACACCTTTGGCTCTGATACAAATTGTTGGAAACACAGTTTTTGTTGCACCAAAAGATTGACTTGTTAATGCCCGATACAATTGCCAAAGTTAATGGATCCATGGGAGGTAGTTAGTCCATGTCACGAATCCTGAGGGGAGCGTTGACCATCTACCAACATACTCAAGTCATGGTCTAGTACGAAGATAGGCATAAGACTGCCTTCACCACTAAGTGGTGCAGATTTTCTTATAGGAGAATTCCCTTCAAATTGATTAATGTAGGGGCCACATTTTAAAGGGCGATGGATTTTTCTTTTAAGGAATCATAGGAAAATGTATCATTATTTATATGGATGATCTGATGGTTTTCTCTAAGAATAGAGGTGATCACATTTTACATTTG
The DNA here is from genome assembly GCA_007258455.2 of Sequoia sempervirens. NCBI lineage: Eukaryota > Viridiplantae > Streptophyta > Pinopsida > Cupressales > Cupressaceae > Sequoia > Sequoia sempervirens. The sequence goes on from VDFB02138535.1 coordinate 85,281, forward strand.
TGCAAGGTATTTTAGAGATGCATAGAATTTGGCATCTCCCTTAAACCTAAGAAGTGCATATTCAGAGTAACTGAAGGAAAGCTCCTGGGAAATTTCATTTCTAAGCATGAAATTTCAATTGATCCTGATAGAATTTAGGCTATCCTAAAAATTCAACCACCTACTAGCAAGAAGGAGATGAAGTCCTTCTTTGGGAAGATTAACTTTGTTCGAAAATTCATTACAGGATTTACAGAAATAGTGAAGCCATTGAATGCAATGCTAAAGCAGGATGCAAAAGTGGAGTGGATTGTTGAAGCTAAGAAAGCATTTGATGAAATTAAGATGGAATCCTAAAGCATGTGCTGGTGAGTCCTAATTATGCAAATCCATTTTATAAATACTCTTTTGCATTAGACCATTCTTGTGCAAGCATGCTAACCTAGAAATCAGATGAGGGGAATGAACATCCCATAACTTTCATGAGTGCTCCTCTCAGAGATGCAGAGATGAGATATCCAAATGTGGAAAAGAAAGCTTATGTTTAGTTAGATGGGTTAAGAAGTTCAGACATTATATCCTAAGGAATAAGGTTTTTTCTATTGTACTTGACCTCGTCGTTAAGCTCTTGCTAATGTAAAATGAGATGGGAGAAAGAAGAGCCAAGTTGGTTACCATGTTACAAGAGTATGATATAGAAATTCAGCCCATGAAGCTGGCAAGGGGACAAGCTTTAATGAGGATAAAGGCCTAAATAGGGTAAAAATTGTGGCACAATAGTATCACCTTTAGGATGTATCTCCGAATGAATGGTACGATGATATTGTTTATTATTTGTTGAGCAAAAACTGTCCTAATCATTTGAACACAGTACAGTGAAGGGTATTGTGCTTGAAAAGTGATGGTTACATGCTACAATGAGGCATTTTGTACAAGAAGAATCATGAGGGTATCTATTTATGGTGCTTGGGAAAAGAGGAAGCAACTCGCGTGATGACAAAATTTCATGACAAATATGGAACAAGCCATGGTTCTGGACCTACTACCACATATCAGATCTTAAGGGTAGGGTATTACTAGCCCACTTTATTTAATGATGCACACAACCATGTGAGGACCTGTCATGTATGCCAAACATGTGCTATGAAGGAGAAACATTCTCATCTTCCACTACAACCAGTTATTGAGGTAAATCCCTTCACACAGTGGGGTGTGGAATTCATCAGCCCAATCAATCCACCATCCTCTGCAAGGAACAGGTATATCCTTACTGTTATTGATTATTTCACTAGGTAAACTAAAGCTATCGCTTACAAATAGTGTACTACTATGGTAGTGATCAATTTCCTTGAATCAGGTATAATTAATCACTTTGGTTGTCCTTTTGCTTTGGTATGTGACAACGATTCTACACTCTTCTTTGAAATTCTTGGGCTAGGAATTTGATCATGGTATTGTTATTAAGTTTTCCTCAAACTATTACCCTCAAGGGAATGGTCTCGCAAAGTCCACTAACAAGAATCTTTTGACCATGACCCGTAAGTTGCTTGAGAGGAATCCTAAAGATTGGTATACTCAATTGAGATTTTTCCTATGGGAAGATCATACCCAGAAGAAGACATCCTTAAGAACATCCCCAAATCACCTTGTGTATGGATTTGAGCCTATATTTCCTATCCAGTTGAGGGTCCCCACCCTCTAGTTCATTAATGAGTACTATGAGGAAGGAGAGCATTTAGAGGCTTGTCTGGCTGAACTATTACAACTCAAAGAGAAGAGGGATGCAACCTTGGAAAAATTTACCACATATCAAGGTGTTGTTAAAAGGTGGTTTGATCATAAGGCTAACGTCAAGGCCTTTCAGATTTCAGATTTGGTCTTGTATTGGGATAAGGCACATGAGAAAAAATGGGAACATAGTAAGTTTGACAAGTTGTGGCATGGTCCCTATCAGATTTCTGAGATCCTAGGAGACAATGCTTTTCACCTCAAGACTCTCACCGGAGAAGACATCCCATTGCTAGTTAATGGGAAACATTTGAAGCATTATTTCCTCACTTGAGTTGTTTCTGGATCATCTTTGTAAATAGTTAGAGTAGGTGTTTGCTTTCTTTCGATTTGTCTTGTTCAATTTTATTTTTCTTTTGCTTTCGTTAGTTTAGGTAGTTATTTTTTGTTTTGATTTGGATTTGGGCTCTCTATTCTCTAGTTGGGGGAAGTGTCATACTTGCACAACAATTCTTATTATATGGGACATTTCTGACTATTTCCCTTACAAAATTTAATCATTCTTCCAGATGGGATGGTGAAGTTCCTTCATTCAATGTCACATGATCTAAACATATAAAGTGAATAAGTCATTGGATTAAGTTGGTTCTGGAATGTGTTTGAATCTTACATCTACACACATTTTAATAATCCTGAGGTTGCTACTAGGTTCCTTGTGAGTTCTAGTTAAGTGAAAAATCGTACTTCTGCTTCAGCGCCACTGTGATTCTCAACCCTGAGTGTGAACTTCATTGTTCAGAAGTTGAAATAAAAGAAGGGAAAAGAAAACAATATTAGAAAGAAAAAGAAAAGGAAAGTATTGAATATCAAAAGGAAATTCAACTTCTCAAGAGGATCCAAATATCTCAACCAGGGCTATGGATGCCTGGCTGGCAGTAGAGAAATATTTGGGAGAATCATAGTGATAAACTCATCAAGGCTATGGACGTCTGACTGATAGCGAGGCTCTATTAAGGTTGCTTTTGGAGTCAGAAATTTTACGTAGCTTAAAATGACTAAACTTGGTTTCTTTGCAACAACTAAGGGATGAAAATGAATAAATCTGCACACATTGGGATTTCAGGCACAAGAAGGGCCCACTTGTCCATTGATATTGAAGCTTTAGCCTATGGGTGACCTGATGCGAGCATTGAAACCAAAGACTCTGGGTTATTGATTTTAGTTTGTCATCAAAATGCTCTGGAGCATTTTCCCAGTGGAGTCACCATTTTTTGTTCACTTTTTCACACATGCCCCACTCAAGATAGGGACCCTCCTTTTTCTTTCCTTTGTTCCTTTTTTTTTCTTTAGGTTTGACCTTCTCCCCTTAAGGGATAGGTCCCTCTGAATTTTGACCTTTTGCTTCACTTGGAGAAATTTATGTTTTACCTGCACTTAGGGTGCTTTGATTACAACTTTGATCTCAATCCATCATTAGAACTCCATGCTTTTATCTAAAATTCCATCTACGGGCGAAATTGGCTAAGTCTAGGTGAAGTTCAGAGATTCTGCCTTTTGACAGATTTTCTGAGTGATGAGTCATCTTGGAAAATATGAGGTAGCTTGAAATTTTCATGGTCTAATTCCTTCAGAGAATATGGCCTCACTCAGATTTTCTGAGTCCGCCTACCAGTCGCATATTCGAGTCCTCAGAAGTCATGTCACCACATTTAAGAGTGGTCAGTGGGCGCAAATTAATATGATATCAAGGAGTTATTTGGGGACTTTTTGAGTGATATTCTATCATTTTGAGTTGTGACTTATTGCATTCAGAGAGCTTGTTCTTCCTCCAAGATTGGTGATTGCATTTGGTGTATTGACCTTGCTATTAGCATTTTGGATTGAATTCACAGGTGCACTTGGTTGCTTGTCTCCCAAATTTCACTCTCCAAAGGTAGGGTTTTACTCTTTTTCTTTATGATTTTGACCTAGCTTTAACTTTGTATGAAGATTTAATGGTGTGCCCTATATTTTATCACATTTTTATGCTGGTCTATGTTGATTAATGTGCATTTTGATTGGTTGTGTGGGCTTTAATGAGTCTTGTGGGAAGGGTTGATATTATTTTTGGGCTCCCTTTAGGATCTGGTTGTCGCTTCATGCACATTAGGGATTTCCCCACCATCATTATCCGATTGTAGTCGTATACCCAAGGTTTCATGTGTCATGTGATTTACAATCCAACTGATGGCATTTTATTGAATCATATGAAGGTTGCAAATTCATGAATAATGCAAATCAATGGTATAATGACCCAACATAAATGGTGAAATATAAACCCTAGTCATCCTCATTGTGCCCTAACTTGTTTCAACTTCAAAATCGATAAGGGGGAAATGGGTATCTTGTTGGGATGTTTCGATTCATGTCAAGGAATGTATGTTTAGGCTTCGATTTGTGGGCATGAATGAGGAACTTCAAATTTGAATCGAAATACGAAGACAACACTTTAGTTTTGCACACAAGATATAACATGGAAGAAATATTGAAGAATGCTCAAAGTTGAATCCACTCAGAGAATTCTTGCACCCTCAAATTTTCCAAGGATTAATCCTCTCAAAAAATCCTATGTCATGCAGATTTCCAGAATTTGACCACCTTGCAAATTTATGAGGGTCATTAGACTATGTTTTTCCCAAGTCTAAGTATTGAACTAGTCTTGAAATACTTGATTTTGACTTTAGGAATGATTTCAAAGGGCATCATTGTCTTCAGAGATTCCGCCACACCACGGATTTCCTAAAGGAAGTTCCTTCAAAAAATCCACTCGACCTTGGATTCTCCGAGTCCATGCAGTTGTGGAAAACTCAAAGGTATTGTGAGGAAATGAATGAATTTCAGATATGATGACATTAGTAATTGAGAAGTGATCATACATCATTGAGGAGTTGTTTGCAATTTGAAAATGTACTAAGATGGACCCTTTGGAAATTTCATCTTAGGGTGAAATCTCCAAACCTTAATTCTCTCAGAAGATCAGAGATACCTTGAATTTTCCACAACTCCTAGACCCTGAAAACCCGAATTCTTGAAGGATTGAATCATGTTATGAATGTAGTGCCACCATTTGATGAGAGAGGATTATGTGTCATTTAGAAGAAGTTTGAAATCCAAAATTTTTGTGAAGGCTCTCTCGGGGATTTCATCTTAGGGCAGATTTTCTGGGCTCTAGTTCTTCTAGGGAATCTTCCTTAGGTTGGATTTTCTAAAATTCTTGCTGACCCTTCAAATCCCAAGAAGCATGTGATTTTAGGAGATTATCATTGGATTTTAACATTAATAAAGAGCATTAAAGGTTAATAAGGAACATGTGTATTTTCTCTTTTTAATGTTGATTTGATCATGATTGGCATCTTGGTGATTATTATGTTTCCCTAACAAATGTAGGCATATTTGAGTCCAGAAAAGACTACCAAGACAAAGGCTTCACTTGTGTAGGAAGAGGTCAAGAAGAGAGTAGAGAGAATGAAGTATGACTTCAAGGGGATATGGCCATAATCAAAGAACTCCTCTACATGGTCCAAGATAGTAGATACTAATATGGGGCATGTTGACTACGATGATTTCCATCAAAGGATGTTTGTAAATGCACCCACCCAACAGGCACAAATCATTACACATAGGGCTTGGCTCAAGCAGTAGAGTTTCCACCCACATTGTTGTGCCCTGAATTAGTCTTAGAATGTGAAAAAAATTATGATGCTGACAAGAGAATAATAGTGGGTCAACAAGGAAGGGTCATGGCCAATCTGATTGAAGAATCTATATTTGAAACCTTCAATATTACTTCCCACCACAAGCTTATTAAGGATATTAACATCAAAGAGGCAATGGATTTTTATGCTAAAGATTCCTTTAAGGCTTTGGATATGATGAACAATTCTTGCATTTCTAAACCAAAGCCACATTATTCTAAGCTCACAAAGAAATTACATAGGAGTGACTTCAAGATGTAATACCATGATATTATCACACTCCTAGGTAGGGTGATGGGATTGGAAGAGGCTTCCACTTTTAGGACTTGGATGTTCTACCCAATCACTCAGATCATGGGATGAAAACATTATCACTAGGAAGGGTATATTGAGTGACAATTTGGACATGCAATTGAGAAGTGTACAAGATACTGATGTGTTCACGATGACTTCTTATCTTGTTTACATGTTGACAAGTAAGAACAAATATAAGGGCCTAAGTTGCAAAGGGGTCCCTAGAAAGGACAAGAGATGGGATGTTTATCCTTAGCTCTAGTTCAATGCAACCAATTATAGGAGAGAAAATGATGCTTTCTTCATGTACATCCCAAGATTATTGCATGGTGATCTTCATGTAAGAATTTTAGCGGATGCAATGGAACTGATCAGGAGATATGGGAAGTGGTTCGTCCAATTTTAGAGGTTTTCGTATGTTAGAATACAAGGAAATCTTGTAGTTCCAATTATATTGCCTAGATATCCCACCAACAAACTCGTTTTGTTGGAAGTGACAAGACAAATGGTTGCCTTTGAGACTGTATTACAAGATTTACATAGGAAAGGGCTTGGAGGTGAATTCCCAATGAGAATTGGTACCCTGGAAGCTTTCCCTTCCCTCTAGAGTGCCCAATATTCAGAGAAGGAAATGGTGTAGTATAGTTTATATTCACACACCAAAAGGGACAATTTTGACCCTTATGGGAAGGTACAAAAGTTATCCAATAGAGAATACATACACAAGGATCACATAAATGATTATTGGGCTACTATAGAGATGAGTTTGAAGTTTTAAGAAGAAGGTTTTCCAGTGTGGCATAGAAAAATGTTTTTTTCTTAATTGACATGGGAATAATTCATGATAAATTGGACTTAATGAGGCCTTGATTTAGTGTTGTGAGGTGTTTTATGCATCCACACTAGGTCTTCAACCCTTGCAAATGCATTTATTGACATCTATCTTGTAAAGGTGTTGTAAAGTGTTGTAAAAGACATTCACACTTTTCTAGGCTTAATGAACCCATCTTCCCTTAATTCAACATTATAAAATATATTTAATTGCATTTTCACATCAATCTAGAAGGCTTGTAAAATAAACTTAATGTTAATCTAATGTTGTAATGTTTCCTACACATTCACATTGGTTGTTGTGCCTTTCTAGGCTAAGTGGACCTCATTTTAGTGTTGTAAACTATATTTAATCACACTTTCACATTTAATTTTATGTCCCAAGCCCTAATTGACCTTCACACCATCGTTAATAGGCCTCTATTACCCCATATTGTGCATCCCGAGGCAATACTTGATGAAATACCTGAAAAAGTCATCATGTATACCTTATTTCTTAACTTCCTAGCATCATAGCTATCAAATGGGCCCCACTAGGACTAATTCACCACCCATGGAAAATGAGTCCCTGCCAGGTGGGATTGATTCTCCCAAGGTGGTGAATGAGTCCCATTTGGGCCAATTTTGACCTTTGAGAGGGAAAAAATGAAATTTAAGTTTATTTTTTTTACATGCTGGCCTTAGGGATCCAATTTACGGGCTAATAAGGTGAATTTCCTATAAAATAAAGTCACTAACCCCTAAATCATAACCATTTCTTCATTATTCATCCATCATTCTTCCATCTCGATTCAAGCAAGTTAGGGTTTTATCGTTCTAAGTCCTTCAAGAGAGCTTCCAAAGACATTAAAGGGTAGATTCTTCATGTTTTGCTATATAACTTCAAGATCAATCATCATGGAAAGGTAATAACTCCATTATTGCATTTTTTATTACATTCTTTCATCATTTTGGTTTAATTACCTAAAAGGGGTTTGATCAAGGCAAACCCCCATGCCCTAACATCCAACATTTCTCTTTCTTGTCTTGTGTACTTGCATATTTAGACATCTTGGAGGCTTAGAAATAATATAATATTGCATTGAAAAGTTTTTCAATCCATCCCTTCATTGAACAAGTCAAAATACCCACAAAAAGTCACGTTCAGGCCCTAATCTGACAGTTTAAGAACTGGACACCTAGAGAAGAAGAAAGTGCAGACTGAAAGCTCCTGTTTCCACGTTTGAATTTTTAGAAATTCAAAATTGGACTCATTCTCCATGGTTGGTGAATGAGTCCAAATTCTAGACTTTATTTTTGTTTTCTGCATTTTTGGATACCCATTTGTCTGAAATGGGTTCCAAAACAGTTTCACAGAATTATGACTGATTTGCCCAGAATGGTGAATGAGTCCCACCAAGCCTAAAAATTAGCATCAAAAACATTTAAAAATTTATTTCCAGCCTTCTTCAATATCTTAGGTGCACACTTTCAGTTTCATCCATTGCTGTTATAGTTTGTATTCATTTCTAGTTCATTTCTGCATATCACAATGTGTTTACAAACAATCTACATTTCATTGGTTTTGCATTAATAATCAATCCATTTCATCACTTAGCTGAATTTAGATCATTAAATTTATACATAACTATATCATACATTCCTTTATTTGAGTGAACCACCTGGATTTTTCGAGTGGGATCTATCTCTTTCCATTAGGTGAAAGACCCTAATTGAGCAGAGACATAGGATTCCTAATCCATTAAAATCAATGGTTCATTTTGGTGAACCTACTTTTTTAATACTTTTCTGATTTGGTGTCCTACATCATAGATCTATCCTCACATTGATCTTGCATTAGGGTTTGCATGGATTCATTTGCATGTTAGGTTTCAAATTTTTCATTCATCCAAAGTGCATTTAGTTTGCACTTTTGGCATCTAAAATCATTAAAAGTTTCTGAAATTATACATTTTTAACTTAGGTCTACATCATAGAACTCAGAACACAAAAAAATCACTTAGAAAATTTTGAAAAAAATCCCCACTAGGACTCATTCACCACCCTGAGCGAATCAGTCCCTTTTGACCCCTAAAACTGCCTTTTATAGAGCTGAAAACCCTATTTTTATGCTTATGTTTGCTGCCATTAGTCATCTATATCAATTGGCTGAGTTTATGTATCATTCATTTCATTATATTTAGCTTATATTAGCTCATTTCATGCATGGTTAAAATTCACATTTTCATTTCCAATGTTTCATCTTTTAGTTTATTGCATTGTGTCATCAGTAAATTTGTTTGGTTGAAATCTGATAAGTTTCATTTCATCCTATGTATTTACATTGCATTTTAAGTTTCCATAGATTCTCTTACATTTAAACCATTGGAAATAAGCATTGTTTACATTCATGGCACTTAGAATTTTACAATTTTCATTTCCAGCATTAGTTCCTAGTTCATTTAGATCATATTCATTAGCAAATGAAAAAAAAAAAAAACATCAAATGATCCAATTTAAAAAATGATTCAATTTTGAAAAACCATAGCATCCAGGCCATTTAGTAGTGATGATTTATACATGTTATATGAAGCCTTTAAGGACTTCTTCTCACTAAGATCATCCACTAAATATTTGACACAAAAGGATGAATGCATTGATAATCATGATAATCATAATTGTTCTTCTCTTGATATCTCTCCCATTGGTGATGAAGGTATCTTGATGAAAGAAGACACCATCATTGAAGATCATGAAAGTATTTCTTTTCTTCCTTCTCCTCCCCCTTGCAAAGACATTATGACACACAAATCTGAAATCATTTCCACTACCTTACTGAGTCCTCATTCATCTCCCAACACCTCCCCGACTTGTGCAAATCCTTTAGTGAATAAGGATAAACTCGTGAATGATCATGACAAACAAATTTGTGCATAGGATATGATTGAGAGGTATGACAATCCTACCTCTCCTACTCAAGACAACATTCTAGGACATGAGGATGTAAGTATAGATAATCATGACAATCAACCCTTTTCTTCTCCTAATATCTTCTCTACACATGAAGAAGATAGTTTAGTGTTATAAGATATCATGATGGAAGATCTATTTGAACAAAAAAGTCCAATCATTAGTAACCATGAAACTCCTTGTTATCCTTCTCTTGATACCTCTCCTATGAGTGATGAAGCTATCTTTCCAAATCCAATTATGACATGTGATGAACATATTATCTCTCCTCCTAGGGTCGATATTATGGCACATAAGAATGATACCTTGGAGAAAGTAGACAACCAAATAAAGACTTCTTCTCATATCACCACTATTGATACTCAAAAAAGTCCAACCCTTAATCATCCCCCTATGTGTGCTAAGAAATAGGCTCACTACCTCATTCTTCCAAACCATGGTCTTCATGATTTTCCTTTCATAGACATCAACCCATCCAACAAACCTTCACTCAACATCCATACTATCACTCAAGATTCTTCCAAGAAAACTCTAACCTCAGTACATCCTAAATTGATAGATATCTCATTAAACATGTATCAAGTAGACACTTTGTTTCCTTATCCAAATTATAAATAACATTAGTTTTTTCCCCTTTCCATGCAATAGTTGTAGGATAATCACATACTCACTATTACATGTTTTGCATCCATCACAAGGGCAACATACCATCATCCATTCTAGGCTCACCCTTTTCCTGTGCTAAGTGGGGGAAGGGGTTTGACAACCTTATCCCTACATGTCACTTGTCATTGTCTCTTTTGGATAATCATTAAATTTTCATAAACATATAAGTGAAAGCTTGGGATGTAAACATGTCTTAAGATTGACTCGCATGTGACATACTACCTTTCTCCATGACGTAGCTTATTGAAAACATATGACTTGGCATAGGGATTTTTGAATAAGCTCTCATACCTTCTACTTTAAAGCAATTTCTCATAGTAATGGTGTTAGCAACTGCTTTAAAGTGGGGGCATACATAGACAAAATCTTTGCACAAATTTCATGATGTGGTTTACTTCTTCCTATGACGTGTCCTCTCCTTGGTGGTGTCATTGGGTTTGATTACTTTCAAGAGTGTATGATCAACTGAAGTGGCCTAATGTGAACAAACCATCCCATGGATAACAATCTAATTCCCTGACTTGTCCTCTCTTCGAGAAATTAGGCACAATGATCCCGAAGAAGAAGACCTTACATGAATAAAGAAAAATTCCCTTCAACAAAATTTTTACATGACATTGAAAACATTTACAAAAGTATTACATAGTGGTGCCTTATTGAAATGTTATCAGGAGCGTAACTTTAGTATGATTTGTATAATGGGAAGCTAATACACTAGCATGAATTTCTCATTATACATTGGGACGCTAACACACTAGAATGAATTTCTCATTATACATTGGGAAGATGACACACTGGGATGACTTTCTCATTATATAGTGGTGTAGAAGAGGGGGATTCACTACTCACGAGTTATCTTCATTCAGAGAGCCTCAGGAGGTGAACTGCCCTAAACTACCTCAAGGAACAATGGTGATATTTTTAGAATCCAAAAGATCAAGTCACAAAGATTCTCTAGAAAAACTAACAACCTCTCGGCCAAAGGACGTCAGCACAAAATATGGACGACAGGGCAACACGTTGGTGTCCCAGAGGCATGCTAGCATCTTATACAAACTAGAAAATGAGAATCTCTCAGACAATAGCAAAGTGAATGCTTATATCCTAATTGTTGAGAACTTACAAAATATAGGGAAATAATAGAGTGTAGTAGAACTGAAGTAAAGAAAAGAATAAATGATAAAGATAAAGAGAAGAAAGGAAATAAATACTTACAACCACGCGAGTGATGAATCCTCCAACAAGTGAATATCTTCAAAACATGCAAGCATGATATCTAGAGAGAACGTTGGGGATGTATATGGGTTTTCCTTAGTCAAAACCTTGTTTTAGTGTTCCCACCTCCACGGATATCCAAATAGATAAAGAGAAAAGTAGAAATGAAGTAAAGAGCACTAAACCACTATGAAACAGTATTATGATACTCAACCAAGTAATAGAGGAGAGGAGTGAAAGCTTACCACCTCCACCAAGAGCACTCAAGGTTGATGGGGGAGAAAATGAGGGGAACTCAAGCATGTACTATAATGGTGTTTTGTTCCACACTTTCTCTACTAAGTGTAAAGTGTTTGAAGATTGAAGAGATGGTGAAGAAGCTGCTTAGAGCTTGTGAAGAGATTGTAGGAGAGATTGTGAAGATTGTGAATGAAATGAAGAAGTTCTTAGAAGATCAAATGCATATGGAAGGAGTGAATTTGAAGGGGAGATGAACAAAAACGGCCATATTCAGGTCATTTGACTGAAGGGGCATTACAAATTGACTCCCAATGGGAACTATAATACCTCTACAGGCTCCAGATGCGAGAATCTGTCAGGGATGTAAGCACATCGTGCAAGCATTTGTGCACCACACAGGCATCCCCGATAGAAATGCCTCCATCGACACTCAAAACAGGTGCCAAGTGGGATGAAAGTAGCAGGCTTAGTTGGAATTAAGCCTCCGAACTTGGTTTTCTAAGGTGGATAAAGGCAAAAGGGGAATTTGCACATGGGTACAAATTCACTCTTATACATTTTTCCCCCACTTTAGCGAGCATGAATAAATACTTTGGTAAAGTAGATCAGAGAAGTAGTAGGGTTAGAAATGTATACCTAAACTATCGAGGAAGAAAACTGCGATCTGGTGAACTTGAGAGTGCAGGGTCAAAAGAGAACTTCATAGTTCTATAGAACTATGAAGCTGAAGAAAGAGCATATACACAGGGTGAAGAAGATGTTGGTCTTCGATCTAGTATATACAATTGAGAAGAGAAAGACATAAATGAATGCAAGAGTGATAAAATCAATTCCCGCTCAAGGAGGGAAACCCGTATCACGAAGTAAAAGGGATAAAAGCAATCCCCACTTGAGGAGGAAATCCCGTATCAGAAAGTAAAAGCAATAAAAGCAATCCCCACCTAAGGAGGAAAACCTGTATCACAAAAGAGGTGATAAAATCAAATCCCACTCGAGGAGGAGAAACTGTATCACCAAAGAGGTGATAAAAGAATACCCCGCTTGAGGAGGAGAACCTATATCACCAAAGAGGTGATAAAAGAAAATCTTGTTTGAGGAGGAAAACCCGTATCACCAAGTAAGTATGTACAGGAGCTTTATAGGTTCTCAATCCTCTAGAGAAAGTAAGTAGGCAATCACATAGACCATATTCAAGTTGGAAGACTTTCAAAGTGGTCCCTTGGGAACCCTTCAAAAATAAGAGGGGTCCACTCAAGGGATGGGCTATTTGAAAAGCAAGGTCTAGTCAGGCTTCCCCCAAGCTAGACTTGAAGAAATGGAATGGGTCTAGTTAGGCTGCTCCCAAGCTAGACGCAAAAGAATATTTTTGAGATAAAGGATTTCAAATAGGTCCCTCGAGAACACTTCAAAAGGAGAGGGGGTCCACTCAAGGGACACTTCATTTGAAAGATAGAGTGAAGAGGAGTTCTTAGGAAGGACACACATCTTTAGAAAATGTTATCACTACCCCTAGCATACAGGGGAGGCGAACCATGCAGGATACTTCGAGCATGGAGGATAGAGGAATCTCTATATCACTTGTAATGCAAATTAAATGTAGGTGCATCAATCAAATGGGATTTTGATGGCATCTAAATCACAAATTTGTATTTTATCCTTCAAGGCTTTACATTCACCAGTGGAATGCCCAAGCACTTGATGGTATGTGTAGAAAGAATGTTTTTCTTTATCATGTTTATGAATTTTATTACGTGTAGAAGGAAGAGTGATTAAGTGGGATTTTAGAATCCGCAAAAAAATACACTCTTGCTTAGATAAAGGATGAGGAGCAGGAAGTAACCCCTTCTCTTGTGGAGAAAGACCTGACTACTCACAAGAAGAAGGCATGAAGATAGAAGACAAAGGAGGATAAATCAATCCATGAGGACAAGGTTGAGTAGACTTCATGTCACCGCTCAACCATTTTTTTTGTTTAGATTGTTCCTTCGAGCAACCAAGTCCCAAAGCACACTTACAGGGTGTGAATTCTATAGGGACCTAAATTCCTTGTTCGTTGCACCCACAACCTTTATGCTCATAGCCATATTTAGAGGTGAGCCTAAAGTCAGGGCCATAATGTGTTTGCAAGTCTTGAAAAGAAAGAGGGGGATCCTCATAAAGAGCATTGTCCCAACAATGGGGATCACACTCCTCTATGGGATCACCACTATCCTTTTTAATAGGACTACCAACACTATCCTCTATTGCAGAAGCGTAATCATCTTCCTCAGAAGGAGTACCAACACTAAGAACACTACAATTTATGCTCAAACCACCTCGTGATGCAAAAGAACAATCATCTTTGATAGCATGTGTGGATGATGTTATTGGAAGGTCTGAGTGGATTAGGTCAACTTTATACTCCCCACTAAGGGAGCCTGTAAAGTCTAAGAAACCCCAATCATCACCAAGGCATGCATCCTTCTGAGAAGTAGAAGACTCGAAGTTTCTTGCTTCAGAAGGATCTTCTTTATGGATGTTTATCTCAAGAGTATCCTTTGTAAAAGGTACTACTGGAGTAAACATTGACACATTGGAAGACACTGAAGGGATAAGAGTAGGCACAAATTAAGCCTGACCGACAGTTGCTATCTCACATAAGTGCATAGCCTCAGGGTTAGCCTTAATTGTGACAACTTTATTATTAGCAATGAACTTAATAGATTTATGCAAGGTAGACGAGACTACACCCATAGCATGAATCCACAATCTACCAAGAAGAAGGTTATATGGTAATTTTTCTGCCATAACATATACAAGGGTGGGTATGGTAACGGTTCCCAACTTGAAAGGAAAGACTATCATGCTTAGGTCCTGTCAAACAACATTATCAAACCCACAAATGACAACATGAGAAGCATTAAGAGAACATGAGTCAATATTAATCTTAGGCAATAGATCAATGCTACATACATTAAGCATTGAACCAGTGTCAATAAGAGTATGTCTAATGCCAATTTTATTAATGTTGACTATAATCATTAGAGGATCCACTAGCTTATGTACTTCCAGAGGCGAGAGCTCTTGCAGATAGAATGTGATATTTGGTGAATCCATACAAATATACGCCATCAACGCATTAGTATCTGTCGGCCTAGTGGAAGAAGGAAAGAGGATATTTTGCAAGGCTTCCTAAAGCATACCTTGATAAACTGGAGTAGACTAAAGCAAGTCCCATAGTGAGATCTTAGCTAGAGTAACTTGGAGTTGCTTAACAAGATTATAATCACCAAGTGCTTCAGTTATAGGTTTAGGTGCTTGAAGAAGACTTGGTTGTTTATTCTTTCTATTCTCATAAGTATGGGCTACCACTCTATAAGAGGGAGCCCTAGAAGGATTAGGAGAACCACCATCAAATGGAACACCATCAATAAAATGAATCTTTTTAGAAGAAGGACTAGCTAGAGTCACGTAAATAACCAGTCTCTTAGGCCTTTGAGGGGTAGCAAAGATAGATTACATTTACTTAATCATCACAACTGGTGGAATAATTATTTGAAGAAACATTCTCAACATCAATCCAGGGAGAATTAGATGTGGAAGGAGGTTCATCATGCGCTAATGCATCATCTCTAGAAGAGAGTGCATCAAAACAAAAATGACTTTCATCATTCACGAATACAACTTCTCTAGAGAAGAGTGCATCGGAATGGAGAGGAGATTCATCATCCACAGATGCATCATCTCTAGAAGAGAGTGCATTGGAATGAAGAGTAGATTCATCATTAACAAATGCATCATCTCTAGAGGAGAGTGTATTGGAATGATGAGAAGGTAAAGTAATATTAAGAAAGGTATCAATGATTTCATCTTCTTGCAACAAAATATCCTCTGAAGTAAGAGGACTTTCATGAGAAGGATCAAAGACACCAAGTGACATGGGTAAAGCTGAGTCACTATCACATGCATTAAATGGAATATCATTAACATTTTGAACAAAATTAGATAATGAACTAATAAAAGAGGATATTAAATTCATTACAATTTTTTCAGTATTTTCTATGTTCTAGTAATTCGCTTTTTCAGAGGTCTTTGGAGAAGAATTTGATGTCAAAACTTGTATCAGTCCCTAAAATTTGATTGTCAAAGGCACTATTGTTTTAGGGACTAAACTAGTTCCCTAGGAGACCTTTCCAATGGTGCAAACAGTTCTGAATTTTGAGCACCGAGTCAAAAGTTATGACCCCGCCAAGTAGGGGTAAATAAATTCCTAGTTTTTGAAAGAACATTGTTCTGCATGTCAAGTTCACCAAAATGTAGAAGAGGTGGATTTGCTACTCACGATTTCTCTTCATTCAGATAGCCTCATGGGGAAAACTTCCCTAAACTACCTTAAGGAATAGTGGTGAGAGTTTCAAAATCTGAAAGAGTATGTCAAAGAGATTCTCTGGACAAAGTGACAACCTCTCAACCAAAGGACATCAATGCAGAATATAGATGACAACACGACATGTTGGATTCCCAAAGGCACACTGGAATCTCATATGGACTAGAGAATGAGAATGTCTTAGAAAATAACAAAGTGAATGCTTCTATCCTAATTGCTAAGAACTTACAGAATATAGGGAAATAATAGAGTGTAGTAGAACTAAAGTAAAGCAAAGAATAAATGATAAAGACAAGGAGAAGAAAGGAAAGAAATATTTACAACCACATGAGTGATGAATCCTCCAACAAGTGAATATCTTCAAAACCTGCAAGTGTGATATATGGAGAGAATGTTGGGGCTGTATAGGGGTTTTCCTCAGTCAAACCCTCGTTTTGGTGTTCCCACCTCCACAGATAGCTAGATAGATAGAGATAAAAGTAGAAATGAAGTAAAGAGCACTAAAGCACTACAAAACAATGTTATGCTACTCAAACAAGTAATGGAGGAGAGGAGTGAAAGATTACCACCTCCACCAAGAGTGCTCAAGGCTGATGGGGGAGAAAATGAGAGGAACTCAAGCCTCTGCTACAATGTTGTTTTGTTCCACACTTTCTCTACTGAAGTGATGGAGTGTTGATGTTGCTATTGTGAAGTGTAAAGTTTCTGGAGATTGAAGAGATGGTGAAGAATCTGCTTAGAGGTTGTGAAGATATTTTAGGAGAGATTGTGAAGCTTGTGAATGAAGTGAAGAAGTTCTTAGAAGAACAATTACATATGGAAGGAGTGAATTTGAAGGGGAGATGAAGAGAAATGACCATATTCAGGTCGGTCGACCGAAGGGGGCATTGCAACTTGACTCCCAATGGGAAGTGTAACACCTCTGTAGGCTCCAAATGTGGGAATCTGTCAGGAACGTAAGCGTGCCACATAGATGTCTACGCACTGTGCAGGCATCCCAAATAGAAACACCTCCGCTAACACTCACAATAGGCACCAAGTGGGATGAAAGTAGTGGGCTTAGTTGGAATTAAGCATCTGAACTTGGTTTTATAAGGTGAATAAAGGAAAAAGGGGAATTTTCACATGGGGTGCAAATTCACTCTTATACAAGTGGGAAGCCAACACACTGGCATGACTTTCTCACTAAACCACTTCTTTGGGACAACTCACCCCATGGATGACCTTATGTTATGTGGCCCCAGAGTGAGCGTATGTTTTTCACCCCATTTTTCTTTCCTTTAGTTCTTTCCATTATATGATTATGTATCTCGTTGGTTTGACTTAGGATCTTGGATCCTAGGGGCTTGATTACCTTCTAGATCTTTGTCATCCTTTGTCATTTGCATCTATACACTCAAATCTCTCTTGAATGACTACTTTAGTGTGTTTCAATCAAGTTCATCCTCTCACTAAAGTGGGGGCTAAATGTGGCATAGAAAAATGTACGTTTCTTGCTTAACATGGGAATAATTCATGATAAACTGGACTTAATGAGACCTTGATTTATTGTTGTGAGGCATTTTATGCATCCACACTAGGTCTTGGACCCTTGCAAATGTGTTTATTGATGTCTTGTAAAGGTGTTGTAAAGTGTCGTAAAAGAAATTCATGCTTTTATAGACTTAATGAACCCATTTTCCCTAATTCAACATTATAAAATATATTTAATTTCATTTTCACATCAATCTAGAAGGCTTGTAAAATAAACTTAATGTTAATCTAATGTTGTAATGTGTCCTACACATTCACATTGGTTGTTGTGCCTTTCTAGGCTAAGTGGACGCCATTTTAGTGTTGGAAAGTGTATTTAATCACACTTTCACATTGAATATTTTGTCCAAGCCTTAATTGATCTTCACACCATCATTAATAGGCCCCTATTACCCCATATTGTGCATCCCGAGGCAATATTTGATGAAATACACGATAAAGTCATCATATAAACCTTATTTCTTAACTTCCTAGCACCATAGCTGTCAAATGGACCCCACTAAGACTAATTCACCACTTGTGGTGAATGAGTCCCTACCAAGTGAGATTGATTTTCCCAAGGTGGAAAATGAGTCCCATTTGGGTCAATTTTTACCTTTGAGTGGGAAAAACTAAAATTTAAGTTTATTATTTTTACATGTCAGCCTTAGGGATCCAATTTATAGGCTAATAAGGTGAATTTCCTACAAAATCAAGTCTCTAAACCCTAAATCATAATTTTCATCATTCATCCATCATTCTTCCATTTCAAATCTTGCAAGTTAGGGTTTTATCATTCTACGTCCTTCAAGATAGCTTCTGAAGACATTCAAGGGTAGATTCTTCATGTTTTGCTTGAGAAATTCAAGATCAATAATCATGGAAAGGTAATAACTCCATTATTGCATGTTTCATTACATTCTTTCATCATTTTGGTTTAATTACCTAAAAGGGGTTTGACCAAGGAAAACCACCATGCCCTAACATCCAACATTTCTCTTTCTTTCCTTGTGTACTTGTATATTTAGACATATTGGTGGCTTCGAAATAATTGAATATTGCATTGAAATTTTGTTCAAGTCATCCCTTCATTGAACAAGTTAAAATACCCACAAAAAGTTGCTTTTAGGCCTCAATCCGACAATTTTAGAACCAGACACCTAGAGAAGTAGAAAGTGCAGAGCGAAATCTTTTGTTTCAACCTTTGAATATTCAAAAATTCAAAAGTGGAATAATTTTCCATGGGTGTAAAATGAGTCCCAATTCCAGGCTTGATTTTGTTTTTCTTCATTTTTGGGTACCCATTTGTCTAAAATGGGTTCCAGAACAATTTCACAGAATTGGGACTGATTTACCTAGAATGGCGAATGAGTCCCACCAGGCCTAAAAATCAGCATCAATAGCATTTCAAAAGTCATTTCTAGGCTTCATAAATATCTCAAGTGCAAACTTTCAATTTCATCCATTTTTGTTATAGTTTGTATTCATTTCTAGTTCATTTCTGCATATCACAAATGTGTTTTCAAACAATCTACATTTCATTGGTTTTGCATTAATAATCAATCCATTTCATCACTTAGCTACATTTAGATCATTAAATTTAGACATAATTATATCATGCATTCCTTTATTTGAGTGAACCACCTAGATTTTTGGTGTGGGATCTATCTCTTTCCAATAGGTGAAGGACCCTAATTGAGCAAAGAGACATAGCATTCCTAATCCATTAAAATTGATGGTTCATCCAGGTTTCCCTTGAAACTCATCAGACTTTACAAAGTAAATCAAGTACTAGATTAGGTGGATGATGATGAAGAGGACCTTGTACAATATCATGACTCTGATCCCTACAAAAACCAACCTCTACCACTTGTTAATTGGTCAGAAGAGGAAGTAGTTGATCTTGATTAGGTGACTAACCTAGTAAGGAGATATTCTTAGTTGTGGGTCAAACACAAAGTCTTGGAGTTATAGACGAATGGTACAAAGTTTACTTATGCCTTGATGGGGAATCTCGAATCCCATTTAGAGGAGGACACAGAGGCAACTAAAGATGATGTTGTAGAGCCTTAGCATGAAGATGATCAAGAACAAAGCATGCCTCTCACTCTAAAGAGAAGGACAAGGAGTCAAGCCCAGGTAAAGAAAGTTGAGAAGTATCCCATATCTAAGGCAAAGAAAACTTCCAAGGAAGATATTGAAGAAGGAGAACAAAATCCTCAACCTACCAAGAAGAGGAATCTAGTGACTGAGGGTCAAAAGATTTGCAAAAGGACTAAGACCACTGAAGAACCAACTACTCCCAAAATAATGGAAATTGAAAGTTTTGGGGAAAATCCACATGTGTATGTAATGAGGAATTCACCAAAGAAGAAGGTGTCCCCTATGGGAGAGTCAAGGGTTGAGGCTGAAAAGGTGCATATTGAAGATGCACCTACTGATGATCTTATAAAAGAAGTAGAGAAAGCAACACTAGGAAATAATTCTCCTTCCTAATCCCCAACACAAAATGTATCAAATAATCCAGAGGATGAAGCCCTCAGAGAACATGAACAATCAGGTGGAGAAGTTGGCATCCTTGATAATTTTGAAGAGGGAATGCAAGATGAGGAGGTATC
The DNA here is from genome assembly GCA_007258455.2 of Sequoia sempervirens. Lineage (NCBI taxonomy): Eukaryota > Viridiplantae > Streptophyta > Pinopsida > Cupressales > Cupressaceae > Sequoia > Sequoia sempervirens. The sequence continues at coordinate 105,413 of VDFB02138535.1, forward strand.
AACTCAGAGGAATGGGAAATTGAGTGATCTCATGAAGGAATTGAAGGAGAAGGAGGTACCATGTAAGAAAGAAACATCAGAAGTTATTGTGGAAATACCTTCCTGGCCTCATGTAAGTGAACATACTAATGTACCACACTCAGAAGGTGGGCACGAGGATAAACAAGATGAAGGAGAGGGGCAACTAGAAAAGGAAAGGAATAATAAGGATGTTGAGGATGTTATAGATGATCCTTCCAATGATTAGTCAAAAGGCATAGAAATGGAACAACTTGCTTCCCTAGAGTGGCTTGAGAAAAGACTAAAACAAAAGGCTATTATTGTGGAAGATGAAACTCCAAATTGGGACAAGTTCCTTGAAAATTGGGGGAAACCTAAAGAGAGAAAAAGAGCTAGAACTATCTCCAAATTTGTGAGATATGAATTTAATAATAGGATAATCCATGGTGTTGTTCCCACATAAAATAAGTATAAGGATTAAATAAGACATGTAGACTACAAAGTGTAGACTATCAATCTAGGTCCATCCACAAAGGAACAAGAAAAGGAATATTTTCAAGAGTCATCTCAAGCTATTCTCAAGAGATTGGACAAGGAGACCCAAGAGGAGGAATTGTAGAGACAATTGAGGGAGGTTCACAAGTATGTTCAACATCTTATCAAACCTCTGCAATCACAAAGCAATGAAGGGACTATCTTCCCTAAGGGATTGTTATCCAAGGAGGTAGTTTTAGAAATTGAAAGGTTGAAGTCCTCCGTGAGAGATAAACATGAATGGCTGCAGAGTGTAAGTGAAAGGGGTAATGAAATGATTGAGAAGGTATTATAGATGTATGATAGATCATCTTTTCTCTCCTAGGATATGGCTCGTTTTATCACTGAATGCAAAGATCCCGATGATGTAATTGTCAAGGAGTTGGAGAAATTACTTGCAGTTCCAATAGAGGTTTTGGTGAAGGAAGGTGTCCTCACAATGCAGAACACTCACATAATTATAAGATGGATAAAAGCCTTCAACTTCATAAATGATCTTAAAATGAAGGTACCAAAGAAAATATCTAGAGCCCAGACAAAGGTAAAGGAGGTTTTTGATAGTTGCAATGGTCTTTTGGAAATTGTTACTAGAAGGAAGAAGTTTCGGCAAAAAAATTTGAATGTTGGCCAATTACAGAAGTGGTGGCATGAGGTATATTCTCCATGTATCGAGGGCCCAATTATCAAAGAGAAATTAGAGGATGTGGAAATCTACATCTCTTGTCTAGATAGATATCAAAATTTATATGCTGACTATGAGAATACCTTGACTAAGTATGTAGGAGAGTTAAATTCAATAAAGGAAAGGATTTATTTGATATCTACCCCAACCCAGGCTGAACTAGACCCAGTCCTAATGAAAGTTAAAGAAATTTCTACAAGAAATGAGGTGGACAAAGGGGAGAAAGGAAACCCATCTTTACTACCTTGGAGAACGTCTCATTAACACCAATTTTGCATGTAAAGACAAGTCGACTAGGCCTTGAATTATGTGCTAGATGAATTATTTATTGCAAAAATTGACTTTTTGAGGCCACCCTTCAGTATTTTATTGTAATTTTGAACTAAGTAATTTTAGGATAGAAATGTGGCCAACCTCCTTGGCCTACCTAAAATGTAAACCCTAATTTGGGATGCCCTAAAATATAATGCTATAAATTTGGGTTTTCCCCTCATTTGTCAAGGTTAGACAATTAGAAAAAGAGTTGGAATTTTAGCTAAGAGCTTTGAGAGGCATTGTAGTACTTGAAATACTTGAATTGTTGCACATTTTTGGTGAAGCAAATACAATTGATGAAATTGTTCTTTGGTGTTCTTCTTTGTGTTATTTCTCCATGCATGGTTCTTGTTTTTTAGATTTTAATGAATTCCTCTATGTAATTCATTTATGAATGTTCTTAGAAATAGTTGTAGTTCAATTGTGTTCATGATGCGTTATTTTAAGAGGTTGAGAAACCCTTGGTCCATAATTTTAGCAACTTGCTGATTGTAAGTTACTGTGTAAAGTTAGTCTGGGCCTATATCTTGTTGTGTTGAGTTCAATTGTGGGAATTTATTCATTTCAATACCAAATTTGGGTTGATGTGTGAATGATTCACAGTCTGAAAATCTTTATGCCTTAGGAGATTGCACTATTTCTATGATATTACAAGTTTAATCTGGGTTTAGCATTAATTGGTTTGAAGAGTGGGTCCATTTTAAATGTTGTGTTGTCTTCATGATTGATCTTAAAAGTTAGTTTAGAATAGATATCTCTCTTAAACCCTTTTATCTTTTGTTATTTATTTTAATATCTGGGTTAGTTTCTAATTGAAAAGAATCAATAAATTGCAATATTTGATGAATTTATAAATCTCCACCATTTGTTTGTAAGACCCCATGTGGAAAACCAACAATTTAAACATTATCTCTGAGATGTTTTGTTACATTGTCAAGACCTGACATTAGAGACCTTGGGGTTATCTCTTGAGGCTTGTTGATAGATATTTACCTTTCAATCGAGATAGGATATCATATTCTTTCTGAGTTGTTGCTATGTAGAAAAACACCATCAACAACTTGGCTGGGAATCTCAATCTAATCCAATATTTGATCAAAATAATGAGGCTTCAATTCTTTCGGTAAGGTATTAAGCCCTAGATCATAAATTTCATAGAATAGGTCAATACATACTAAGTCTTCAGATCTTAAGCTTTTGGGGATTTCTAACAAGATATCCAAGAATATTGTTAACAATTCATGTGGTGATTCTCCCTCATGATTAGTCACGTTAGACAGTCTTCAAACAAAAAGCATCTGATCATCATTGTTTAAATTTTTTTGAGGTTCACCTTGAATTTTTCCATGATTAATTTTCCATGAGGTTGAAAAAGTTAAGTCATCAAAAGTATCTTCACCTTGACCATCTCTTTCATCTTTATGAATTTCATTTATATGACGTATGTTAGGACAACAAACACTTGCAACCATATATCCTTTTATTATTGAATATTTCATGTTACTTTCAATGTCCATGGCACATTGATATGCATGATGCAATTTTGCAGGCTCCTTATCTCTTAACAAATAACTCATTTTATTATCAAATGCACCTAGATACACAACCAAAAACTTTGCATCACTTGGTTGCATGTTTTCAAGAATATTTCTTACTGCTTTTACAAATCTGAGGTTAAAAGTACAAACCAACTCCTCTTCATCTCTCTGAATTTGTATGAATTTTCCTCTTTCCACATTTAGGTTAACCCTTTCGCCAATTTTTTCTACAAATGCTATCATGAACTCATTCCATGAAGCTATGAAACATACTGGTAAATATGAGAACCAGTCTTTAGCATCTTCCTTCAAAGACTGAACATAAAGCCTAATGACAACATCCTCATGATTTACCTCATAATCTCCCATAAAATCCATGAATGCATACAAATTTTTAGAAGTTGACTCTGAAATTTTCCCTGTAAATTTGGGAAAATATTTCCTAACATCATTAGGAATTAGGTTCGGGAAACCTTGAATACCACTAAATTCCAATGGCCTATATCTCTCAATAGATAAATTCCTTTGAGGGCATGATAAAAGCTATATACCATGAATGGTTTTACTTGATATTCAATAGGGAGACATAGGGGAACAATACATTTTCTTGTATCCCTATTCAACCCTCAAATATCAACTTCACAATTGATAATTTACTACCTTCTTAATTTGATCATGATTTTAAAGTACATGGCTCAAATATTTCTATATCATAGTCATTCTATCAGGAAGATTTCAAAAATAAGCATACTTCTTGAACCCAATATAGATATCTCCAATCACACCTTAGAAGTATGTAAAATTACTACTACTATTCCTTTTATTTGTGCTTAAATCACTTAATAGGGAACACAATTTTCTCCTAATTATTCAATATGGTTTTGCTACAAATTTATGCTTCTTGAAAACTAAAATAGGAGAAGTACCTGGATGTGTTGCAATTTCCTTTAAATTATGCTTGTGACTGGAAAAATTTATAGATGTGAAGCTATCATCAAGTTCTTTGTATAGAGTTGTCACCTCCTTCTTCAGAGGAATGGAACTTCAATAATATGGAGTTTCCTTCACAATTTGATTTCGCTTTAATCCTCCTTGATCAGCAGAGTCACATGTAAATCCTTCATACCTTCTATGCTACAACCCTTTTTGCAAGTTTTGAGTACTCAAAATCTAGCCCAGATGTTCAGATTTAGTAAATTCTTTTACTCTCTTAAGTTAATACTAGAGCCCTTTGAAATTTCCTTTGTAGCGTTTTGCCAAAGTATTTTATTGTGTGACTTTAGATATACTTTATCCTTTCTTCAACAAGTTTCATTTCATTTCACTGGATCTTTTCAAATAATACATTATGGTTCAGAGATTTTGAAGTCGCTACCCACATCTAGTGAGAAATTTTCACAATATTCATGGATTGGTGGTAGATTTTGAGAATATTCACAAGTTTCATGGGAAACACGACAATTTCATGTAACATTTCATAGGATTGACTCACTCAAACAAAGCTAGGCTTGAAATATATATTCTCTAGCACATATTTGACTCTTTAATAGGACAACCTACAACACAATTTCTAAGTGCACTCCCCTACAAAGTCAAAAAATCTATTAGTTATATTTTTAGAACCAAACTTAATCTTATCACTTACCTATGAATCTACTAGAATCCAATGGTTAGCAAGGGTAAGGCTTGGCCAACAAACAAGTAAGGATTTTGAGGCCCTTACTTCTACACTTTGGGCTCTGTGAAACCCAGGAGGGTAATCCTAACAATATTTTTATGATATTCTTCTTGTACCATTTGTATCAATAATATTACAATATATAAAGATAATTCTCATATAGAAAACTCGGCTAGTAAAACATATCAAATAAGTTGCTTTCTTTTTAATAATAGTTCACATTCAAAGCATTGAGAATGGTAAAACCTCAAATCTTTGTAACTCGTTTCATAGAATTTGATTTAATGAATGGTTAGTGGCAGAATTAAAATCAACACAATGCAACATAATTACATCACATAGGCTAGTGCCTCATCCTTGGAATGAAGTCAATACTAATACCTACATAACTTGACAACAATCTTCATACATGAAATTATTTAAAGCTTTGAGAATACTGCATTACAATATTTTAGTATTATGTCTCAACCATCACTTCTTACTAGCATCCCAATACTTAACTTAATATAAACTTATGGTTGTATTCAAGCATTTACATCAATTCTTTGAATTAATTAGCAAAAATAAAACCACACACCCATTGGAAATCAATAGAGACAAATAACATAACCATTGATTATAATATTTAGAGCTTATAAAATCAATACATAGGAGAGGAAATGGTGTTGAACTTACACTATTTTGTTCTATATTTGTCAATTTACTACTATCAAGATTACATATGCATATCACAAGACTCAAACCTAAGACTCAACACTACACTATTTTGTATCCCTTTAAAAAAATTTGTGTGATCAATCCCATAACAACCAACTACCCCAACCACCCTTGTAACTGGAGCTGAAATCCTATTTATAGAGATATGGGAGCAACAAGCATCAGGCCAAAATTACACTTACAATTTCATTTGCATGTGACAGTTAATTTCACCCTAATTTCAAAGATTCCCCAAGCAACTACATTTAATCATTGCAAAGTAGGGGGAAAACCAAAGACAAAACATCATGAATTTGTTGAAGAAGACCAACCAACCTTCCAAAGGGCATCATTTGTTGTTGCAGTAGCACCAAAATTATCTATCCATGTTGATCAAACAAGATTCTCCATCAACACCCAAAGCAAAAACTCACATATTAACTGGAAAAGGCATATTTTGCATCGAATTAATGAAGTCCAACACCTCTCCTTCACACCAACCAAAAGAGCTTCCATGCCAGCATCAAAGACAAAAAGCCATATGCTTTTTGAAGAGGACAAGTCTGCAGTAGTGGCCATGGTGTCATAAAAAATAAAAATAGAGTTGGGGCGCTACTCTAATTCATCAACATCATAGCAATTCCCGCCTGCTCCATGTTCATGCTTAAATTGGAGAAGCGAATACTCCTCTCTCATCATAATCCTCATGTAGCACTAGAGTGAACAAGTATTGGCCATACTCTGGGTTAGTATCTCCTCCATCGCCTTAAATATTGTCTAAAACTTCAATGGGAGAGTTGTGTCCTCCCATGTAAGCCTTGTGATACTTATTCTTCTTCTTCACTTCCCTCATAGGTTTGACTTATTTTTTCTTTCTAAACTTGACCAATTCTTCTAAAACAACCTTGCTCCTCAAATTATAGGTGCTCTTGACATCACCCTTCTTATTTTTTCCATGGGAAATCCTCCTGCCCTTTAGTGTTGGAAGAGCTCCTAGTATGCCAAGTTCAGTTCTAGGAACATCATCCTAAGATTCATGTAGACTAAGTCTCCTAAACCTTCTAACTGGCTTGAAAGACTCACTTGGCTCACCTATCTCACAAAGGACAGAACGAGAGCAAAGAGACTCTTATTTGCAGACAAACTTTTCACTAGTCTGTTCTTACAAGGATTTTTGTAGAACAAAACAATAAAACCCTCAAATTATTATCTACTTAAAAGGAGACTACAAACTAGAAAACCCTCACCACCCCAAGACTTTAGAGTTGAAAAAATAGCTTATATGTAATTGAAAACAAGTAGGTATAAGTACTTACTCACCCAAGAAAAGCTACCTCAATACCTCTATAACTTCTTATGCCATCTTCTTCACAAACTTAAACTTAATTTCTTAGCTTTTTGATTGCAAACCATGAAGAAAAATATGGCTATCGATCCTCATTATATTGACCAACTTGAGTGTGATTATCATTAATGCTTGGGGAAGGCTTGTGCGAGTGAGCTGACAATTAGCCGATTGATTTTGAATATGAGTTTTTGATCACCCATCTAGATGGATCGACAAATAATTATAATCAAAGTAGTTGAATATAAAAAATATGACAGCATGTGCCTTTTGACTTTGTCTAATTAGAAAAAATCCATGTGGATAGACATCCACTTTGTGAACACACTTAAATACCCACTTAGCAATTAAGAATGCATGTCATGTCATGTTATCCCATTCACTCATGGGAAATAACCCACTTGCAACTCATCTTAATAGGATGATGGCAAATGATCATGATTTAATCTCAAAACACAGCTTGTACCCTACCTTATTTCAGTGTCACCTTCCTGCATGTACAAACCCCTCACAAAAATGATGACCGAGATCCAAAACTACTCATTATATCTCAAAAATGTGCTTGAGAAAATAATTCTTATCTTGCACCCTTAATTATTAATGTCATCTTCAACAAAATTTATTAATATTTCACCCTTACTATTGTCCATTGAACCCTTCAAATTGATCCACATGGCAATTTCCTGCTTCCTCGCTGTGATATGAGATGTACAAATGGGTCCATCATGGGATGGCAGGGAGCAATCAAGATTAACGCACGTCTCCCACCATCAACCATCAATCTTTACTCCTTAAAGAATTCATTGTCTCCAAAGATATGAAGGTCCCTCCATGAAGCGACAGGTGTCAATCCACGTGCTCCCCCACTGAGATTCCTTTAATATAAAATAAGATCAGATGGGGTGGCAAGGAGTGGCCAAGATGAAGCCACATCATCCAATGACCATCGCTGATTTCATTTTAATAACTTTCCTAAATCATTTAAAGGTACTAGGCCCGCCAATGTAGAAGACATGTGGCTTGCTCCTACCATCATGTATGATTATTTTAATGAGGAATAAAATGAGATGGGGAAGAAAGGAACAGTGGGGATTGGCTTGCGATGATCAAACAGTCAACATAAAACCTATGCCACCAATGTAGAAGACACGTGGCTTGCTCCCGCCATCATGTATGATTATTTTAATGAGGAATAAAATGAGATGGGGAAGAAAGGAATGGTGAAGATTGGATTTCGATGATCAAACAATCAACATAAAACCTAATATTTGAAAATGCCAAAAATGATAGTTTTAAGAAGAGGTCATCACTAGGAAGACGATGGTTGGGGATATAACAATTAAGGTTAAAACCTTAGGAAAATAATAAAAACCTAAGCTTTGAATTTAGACAAAATATTTGGAAGACATCGACCCCAATTAAAATAAGGTAATAATTTTAACTCAACCACGGACATCGAACGGGACCACTAGGATCAAGGGCTTGGTAAAAGAATGAACTTGATAACATAAGTCACAATTTGGACAACTAGGAACCTGTTATAAAAGGTCAATGACAAATTATAACATTAGAAAAGAAGTAGGCTTAGGGATTATTTAGGAAGGGTTTCTAGCAACATAAACCCTTAAAGTATTGATGGGAGATGAAACCCTAATCCCCAGGACAAAGGATCAATCCAAGTTTTTCAAAATTTTGGGATGGAACATAAAAAGAAAAATTAGGAGTTCCATCATGCCCCAAGACTGTAAGACTTTGGGACCCCAAGTGAAAACTAATGCTTATGGTAGGTGTTGGCTAATTGGAAAGATCACCGAAAGTGGAAAGAAAAAAAGATTTTTTTTTTTTAAAGAGTACTTCATAATGCAAGTGTTTTAGGTACTGGGTATCGGGAACTGCGAAGGCCAAAAGTGTAAATATTTAACACAAGGTGTTGAACAAAGTGTTCCAGTCCAGGAGTAGAGGTTCGGTAAATATGGAGGTTCCGGTAAAATCTGAGGTCCAAGAAAATTATGGTAAAAGCTGAAGTAGTGGGTATCGGGTACTAGGTAACAATGCAAAGTAAAGCTTAAAAGTTTAATGTTATCCAAAGGGTCTGATGGTCCAGTAACCCAACTAAAAGAAATAATTATGTGAGAATAGATGATCTTTTTTGAAAGTGTGTTATTTATGATGGATTTAAAATGATGATTAATTGATGATGGCTTTATTTACATGATATTTTTATGAATGTTTTAAAATGGATTTAATAGTTGGAATTTGCGATTGCAGGAGAAGTAGATTGTGATGCAAAGTTTGGGTATGGATAGTCAAGAAAACTTGGGTTACAAGCAGATCCAATGGTTTTATTAGGTTCGATCGTACACTCTAAAATTTCATGCAAGAATAGAGCTTGTTACAAAGAAGCACTGAATACCAGGATACTAGGAATCTTGGTTATACACATGTAAAGGAGGAGTGTGTTCAGTCCCAGGGTTATAACCTTTGGGAATTTTAAATCTGAGTCTGAACTTGGATGTGGGAGCAGAATGTCCACTTGATCATTCTGAATGTGTGGAAAGTTCCTACATTTTTTTTGGCGGATGTTCTCTATCCAAGTTGATATAACCTTGATTATATTAAAGATAAAAGGCCCAAAGCATATCAACATGTTGGTGATAGTCAACCTTCATTGAATTCATTAGCAACTCTATTCCCAGTTGTCATATTCCATGTGCCTTGATGTGATTCATCCCTTGGATTTACTCTCATGTATTTGTCTTATCTTCCCTATGTATTGCTTCTATAGAAGGCCAGGAGATATTTCTTTTTAAGTTCAGAATTTGTGGATGTCAGAAGAGCCAAAACTTCTTTAAGTTTTATTCTTTTTTCCTATTTTTTGAATCATTCCAGATTAAAAACTTGTATGCACATAGAACTTGATCAATATCAAATCCAATTTGATAGCTACCTATCTAATGAATCTTTTGTAGCTGGTTTGTTCATTTAGCTAGACAAGACTGTATATTGTACCATTTAAGGGTGCATACAAACCTACTTGGTGTCCAAACTAAATCCCCTTCTTTAAAAGATTGCATTGTTTTATGCCTAGTTGTGAAGCAATCTAGTGATGTATAGAGTGGTTTTATTTGATTTGATTAAATCTTGGGGCATGCATGGAGAATACTCGAGAGCAATTTTAATTTTCAAGTATTTTTGATGCTTTATTTCATATTAGATGTTAAATTAAAGAGATGAATGAATGGAAATATTATTACAAATCTTTCATTTCTATGAAATTGTTGAATGCTTAAAGCTAAATCTACTTAAGTGATAGAAAAGTTGTTTGATTTTCATGAAATTGTTGAATGATAAGGCTAGAAATCTTCCATTTGATGCTTATGATTCCTTTAAACTGGAGATAACCATATACCCCTTGAGATTAACAACAATATCACATCATATCCTAAAGTGAACCTATTATGGTCAATACCGAACTATCAGAGCCTTGGGATTAAGTTGAGTCAACCTTTCCCCTTTCCTAGGACTTTTAGGTTACCCTGGTTCAATCTTTCAAGTAAAGATAGGTTCTTCACAGTTTTCCTATGAGAATTTTATCTGCACTATTGTTGTGACTAACACCATGATCAACAGTACGGTGCATAAACACTCCAAAGCTTAGGAATGAATCAATGCATACATAGTTATTTCTGTTGCTCTAGAATTATTGTTGGTGCAAAATCGTTGGTAGAACTCTCATGAGTGAAAGCTATTTGGAATATGATACTAAAGACCATGTTTACCATCTACTTCTATTTATAGCTATTTATGTCCACAAAACTATTTATGGCTAGAAGAAGAAGAATATAATAGAATAGAATAGAGGACTTTTAACGTCCATGAGACCAAAATGCATAGTTTTTGTGTCTTAAAGAGAAATAAATGATCTATCTACCTTTCTATGTATTTACTCATATTGAATAAAAAGGTAGTTTTTTTAATATTTTCTTCAATATTCATTAATTTTTATTTTGTATAGTTTCTAACCAAAAAGATGCCTCTGAAAAATAGAAGAATAAAGTTTAGATCATTGCACATTAAGAATACCATGTTATTAGCTTAATTAGATAATCGCCAAGCTAAAGTGAATATTAAAGATTGTAGATCAATACACAATAAGGATACCCCTGTCTAGACTCCTAATCTAAAGGATATTACCTATTTCTCTCCTCAAGGGAGAGCTTAACACATTTTTCTTAGCGGGTATGGTCGAAGGAAATAGCAATATATTCTACAAATCTAGCTTGGATGTCCTTAAGTTGAATGGTTGTTGTGCATGATATATTTTAGATACTATATTTCCTCTCATTCACTGTTTGTTGTTTTGTTAAGGTGTCTATGTTGTTTAGCATTGTTATACTAGCACTTGCACTGGAAGGAGGTGTAATATACGTCAACATAAAGTTATATATAAGTTAAAATGTTAGAGCGTACAATTTTATATGTGCATAGAAGATACATTAATTTAATTTAAAATATCTTATTTATAGAATTGTTTTTTTTTTCTATACATTTTTGAAATATAACCTTTGATTTGTCTTCAAGGCATTATTTTTCTCTATGAATTTCCATTCACGTTTTTAGTGGTTTGTTTGTTTTGGTTAACAACTTGGAAAATTTACACCAAGATTGTAATGGAGGTGCAATGGTTATGTCAATTTTAATTTATATAGATTTTTTTATAAATTTGAAAGTAGCATTGAGTCAATCAAGAACTCAAGAATTTTATAAATGATATTAAGAAAATATTTATTGGCATATTAATATGAGATGCATTTATCTAAAATCTAAAGAAATGCATTTGAATAACTATTGGACAATGGATTATGCAAATATGGATCCCTGGAGGAGGTCAAAGAAGTTGTTTTCTCTTTTGGTGCCTTCAAGGCCCGTAGTCCTGATGGGTGGGGGTTTTTCTTTCAAATTTATTGGGATATAATGTCATGGGACTTGCTCATTGGCACCAAAGACTTCTTTAGATCTGGTCAGGTCCTAAAAAATTTAAACCAAACCTATAGTGTGTTGATTCCCAAAGTGTTTGATGCCAACTCCATGTCAAATTCTAAGCCTATTAGATTATGCAACACTGTTTACAAAATTTTCTCCAAAGTTTTGGTTAACATAATCAAACCCCTTCTTCATAGACTCATTTCCCTATGCCAAAAAGGTTTCATGTTGAGTAGAAAAATCCTTGATGGTGTTCTTACTATCCATGAACTCATTCACTCTATGGAAAAAACAAAAGACCCAACATGCTCCTCAAACTTGATGTTTCTAAGGCCTATGACTAACTACTCTAGCCTTTCCTTTTTGTTATTCTTAAGAAATTTAGTTTTGTGGAGAAGGTTCTTTTAAAAATTATTCATTCATGTATTTCTTCCCTAACTTATTTAGTGTTGGTGAATGGTGTCCCCTATGGTAACTTCTCTAGTTGCAAGGGTTTGAGATAGGGGGACCCCCTCTCCCCTTATCTCTTCATCTTGGTTGTGAAGTCTTTGGAGTGCCATTTTTAGCAACTTACAACCTCCAACAAACTTATGGGAGTTAGAGTTGCTTCCCAGCTTGCCTATGTTTCTCACCAATAATTTGTTGATGACACTATTATGTTTGGTGTTGCCTCTATTGTGGAAGCAAAAATCTAGAAGGCTATTTTGGAATACCATGTTATTGCTACTCAGAAACACATTAATTACAACAAAAGTAAGCTCTACTTCTTCAATTTGAAGAACATTATTAAAGATAAACTTGTCCTCATCTTGGGTTGCAATCAAGACTACCTTCTGCTTACTATCTTAGTCTTCAACTTACTACCAAAATGCTGTCCAAAAAATACTCAAACAATATTGTTGAAATGGTGCAACATAAACTTGTTGGCTAGAAAGGTATGATTCTTAGTCGAGTTGGTAAATTTTTGCTCCTTGTATCCTCCCTTCAAAACATTTTTGTTTATTTTTTTATCTTTTTTTAAAATTCATGTGGTCATGGATGAGAAAATTGAAAAAATTCAAAGAATGTTTTTTGGGTGGGGTGAAGAATAGAAATAAAATATCCTTACTCAAATGGGACAAGGTCTGTAAACCAAAACACCTTGGTGGATCAAGCCTTCGAAGACCAAAGCAGTTCAATAAAGCTCTTATCACCAAATGCAACAAGAATTTGGTTGCTAGAAATAAGGCATGGGTTCACCTCATCTGTGGTAAATACCTCGACAATAGTCATCCCAACTGTTTCACCTCTTCTATTTCTCTACCCCTAGGCTCTATTATTTGGAACCAAATTATGAAAACTCATAATGTCCTAAAATACAGGATTGGTTGGAGTGTGGGAAATGGTAGATCTATAGATTTTTAGTTTGATAAGTGGGTTGAAGGGGTCCCCTTTTTGTTGACCAAAGGCTCACCTAGCTTAGGGAACCCCTCTCCCATCTTTTTGGCACCAAGCTCCATGAGTATATCAACTAAAATTTCTACATTGTATCATGGAATATTTTGAGTATCTACTAAAAAGAAGGAATTCTAACACATTGGATTAACTAGAATTGAAAGGCTCAGTGGATCACCTACAAAATTTCATTGGTTCTTGCCACTTTTTTGAGATTGATTCAAAGGATCTTTGTTCTTGGCTTCCCAACCAATTGGGGTTCTCTTCTATTAAATATACCTACACTCTCATTGGTTCAATTGGAATATGGTCTAGAATAATAAGGTTTTACCAAAAGCTAGTTGCTTCTGGTGGGAAACCATACATAACAAGATCATTAGTATTGACAACCAAAGTTGACAAGGATTCCAACTTGTTAACAGATGTATCCTTTGTTTCAACATGGAAGAAACCATTAGTCATCTCCTCCTTCATTGTGTTCTTGCTAGAGAGGTCTAGGGGGAGGTTTTAAACTTCTTTTCTATTCCTTGGAATTTCCTCCTTCATCACAATGATTTACTTACTTCTTGGTGTTTAGGATCTCTTTTTAAACATCCTGTCATTCACGAAATGTGGAAACAAATTATAATTCTAGTCTCTTGGTAGGTATGGAAAGAAAGGAACAATATATTTTTTAGGGATCAATCAAGAAATAGAAAAAACATCTTCCAGATTCTCAAGAAAAATATTTAGGAAAACTTCTCCTCGATGACATTCAACCCCTCTAAGAGAACTCATAATTATACAAAGTTAAGGGTTAAACAGAATTGAGGAATATCCCAAAGCCTAACCAATCTCAATTGGGCTAATATCTTTGCTAGATAAATGAAAAAATGGAGACCTCCTTACAAAGGGTGGCCATAGCTCAATTTTGATGGATGTTCTAAGGACAACCTTGGGACTATTGCTATTGGGGGAGTTATAATACATGGTTGAGTGAACCTTATTGAAGATTTTGGGAGGTCCATTGGTTTTAACTCTGTAGTGTAGAAAAATGTTGTCCTTGAAAATTTCACACTTGTTTGGGACCTCCCTACTAAAACTGGGCTTCTTTATGCTTTATTTGGTCCTATTTTGTCTCCACAAACCTTAATTAATGTGTCTTTCTAAGGATAATCCTGAAATATACCTAATAACCAATCATAATTCAGTGATTTTGGATTGTATTGCCAAGATTTAGTGATCTGGGACTCATACACCACCTTGGGCATATGGGTCCCACCTAGGTTCTGGGGCCTAGATCTGAATTTAGTATTAAATTAAACCTTTCTTGAAAAATGTGTCCCAAGCTTATCCTAATGGGACTCATATGCCACAACTGGCATATGAGTCCCACTTAGCTTAGACACAATTTACATTCAAAATATTGGCAGGATTTTATTCTCCTAGATCTGATGTTGGCTTGTAGTGTTGTAATTTCAAGAAATTTGGCATAAACAAGTATACAAGGTTATTTCACTCATTTTTCACCTAGAAAGTTGATGAAACATTCTTATAGAAAATTTTTGATCAAGAGCACTTACAAGAGCTTACAAGAGCATTCAAGAGTTATTATCAAGCATTTTGGAGCATTATTCAAGATTCAAGCATCATGTCAAAGTCATCATGCATCATGTTTGTTTTTGAGATAACATTTGTGATGTAGGATTTTATGATTCAAGCAAGCATTCAAATCAAGATCTACAACATTCAAGCAAGATTCAAGATCTACATTCATGCTAGCCATTGCTTACAAGATTGCATCCTTTTGTTCAAGGGTTTGGTGTGTTACAACATATCTTATTTTTTCATTTATCATTCCTTTATTCTATTTGATTTCATTTCAAGGTTTGATTACCAAAACAGGGTTTGACCAAGGAAAAACCCTATCCACTAACAAAACAACATTTTTTCATCTATTTGATGTGTGATTTGCAGATTAAGGTTGAATATCCATTGAAGAGAAAGTCAAAGAAAGTTTTCAAGTTGTCAAAGTTGTCATCTACATTGGAGGATCACACAAAGTCACTTACAAAGAATAATTCATTGTTACAAAACTAGATATTTGACATGAAGGAAGCTACAAGAGATCATTAGAGGATATCATAATTTTTTATCAACCCTAATACTGGGACTAAATACCCACTTGTGGCGTATGAGTCCTAGTATACATCTTTTCAGGATATTCTATAGATCTTGGTTTAGTAGTTCCAGATTCTGGTTTCGGCCCAAAACCCTAAAATGGGACTAAATCACCTCTACTAGTGTATGAGTCCCAATGTGCATCAAAAAGAAAAATTTCCAGGATTTTAGATCTTCATTCAAGCCTCTTCAATTTTTAGATGCACCTCTGTATTTTCTCAGTTTACTATTTTTATTTGAGTTCATTTCTAGGTCATTTACTTAAGTTTTACATATCGTTTACATTTATTGTCTTTCTAAGCCCTAGCTTGGTGGTGAACCATCTTTTAGTCTTTAATCAAACCCCTAATACACCCTATTTCAAATTTCTTTCCCCCTTTACATCCTTAGATTGAGATCTCTAGGGCTTCCTTGAATGAAACTTGGAGAAAATTAGTTGTTCTATGTACTAAAACATAAGAAGCAATAATTTTTGACATTTCATTTTGGTGAACCTAGCCTTCCAAACACCTTATTTTTTGATTTGGAGTGCATCATAATCCTAGATATAGCTTGCATTAACTTTGCATTAGGTTTTCATTAGTTAATTTGTATCTAGGGTTTCTAAGTATTACATTAATGAAAGTGCATATAGATTGCATTTTTCGTATCTTGCATGATTGAATTTCATTTGAAATCTGTAATTGAATG
Source organism: Sequoia sempervirens (assembly GCA_007258455.2). NCBI lineage: Eukaryota > Viridiplantae > Streptophyta > Pinopsida > Cupressales > Cupressaceae > Sequoia > Sequoia sempervirens. The sequence goes on from VDFB02138535.1 coordinate 121,468, forward strand.
TTGAGTAGTCATCATTCAAAGCAGAAAAAATAACATTCACTAATTTTTTTTGAAATTATTACAAAAACCCTAATGAAGGACTTGTAAGCCCCTCTAGGCGATTTAGTCCTTGTATAGATTGTTTTTCCTAGTTTTTGGGTATTTTGTGGTGATTTTTATTCACTCTTTCAACCCTTGAAAAACCCTAACTAGGACTCATATGCCCCTTTGGGTAATTTAGTCCCGTTTCATATTTGAATCTGCATTTTACAACATTGAAATCCATGTTTCTGTGCTTTTGTTTGTTGTTGTTAGATATTTGTTTCACTGTGTTGGGTTTCTATTTCATTCATTAGGTCACTTCTCAAAAAATTGTACCTTTCCTTTCCAAATTTGTAAAGAAAAATATCATCAACAAGCATGTTAGTTGTATACATCTAAAAATGGTTTGGATAATTAAATTAATTAAATATGATTTATTTGATTAATTGACTCCTTTAATTCATCCACTTATAAATAAATAGAAATATTTATTTATATAGTTCACATTTAATTCTTCTATCTTTATCATATAATTTCATCTTAATTAAATAAACAAATCACATTCTTTGTTTGATTCAATTATCAATTTCTCCTATTTTATTATATCTTAATCACATCATTCTACCTTAATTAAATAAACAAATCACATAAATTTGTTTTATTTAATTATCCATTTTCTTCCATCTTAATTTAATAAACAACTTACTATAGTTTGTTTTATTAAATTAAATATCTTCTTTTGCTAAAATTTGAATAAATCCAAATATTCAAATAAAGGAATGTTTCTATAGCTAATCATATCCACCTACCAAATTAGATATATGATATCTAATTAAATTCAACTCAATCTTCATGGGAAAATTTGGAGACAAATTGGAGACAAATTTGCAGGCAAACTTCTTCATCTTCTTCCATTGATTCTTCCTATCTTCTAGCTGAGTGTTTTTGTGGGGAGGAACAATCTCCATAATCATCTCAAGCATCATCATCTTTCACCATTGAATTCTTTAGATCAAATCCAGACCTTTGGTTTGTTGCCCCTTCACAAATGTGTTGTCGGGAATCTATAAATACAACCTTTGTCTGTAGGAAAAGGATCCCAACTTTACGCAAACTTACTCTATAGAAATATCAATTGATTAATCAAGCATTTTAGAAAATAACAATAGCTTGATAGCAATCATTTTAGAATAGAAATCATGGCTTTTCATTTAGTTGCATCTTAGTTTATTGTAGCTTCTTTTATCAAGTTTCATGTCAAGCATAATCATAGTATCATCAGCATATCATTTACCAATCATCACATAAAATTAGTTTCTTGCATTTAATAGTATCTCATTCTCTAGATTGGAATTTTAATAGTCACTTTGCAATTAAAATTTGAGAGCCCCATGATTCAATTTATCTTTGGAGATAGAGAGAAATATGACGCTTTCAATAGATTTCTTGCTTTTATAAGATTAATCATTGTTTAAATCCATTGATAAAATGTCTTATTGATTGTGTTGGTCATTCATATACACATATTTTACTCACACATAAATTGGCGCCCACCATGGAGCCGAAAAAACCCCATTTTTAACCACTTTTTTCTAAAAAGTATGCTTGCAAGCTTTTGACGTATTTTCTTTTAGCACGATCGAGAGTTTTTGTAGTGCATACAACAAATACTTTAGCACATTTGAGTGTTTTTTTGGCACATCCACTAAATTATCCAATGCATAAGACCACTGTTCCGGCACATTCAATACTTTATTTTACTAGATAGGGGGTTTTCTTTCAACACATTGACCTTTTCTTTTAGCGCTTTGAATAAATTTTGTGGCACATAAAACTATTATTTTAGCACATTTACATTCTTTTTTAGTGCATATGATAACTGTTATGGCGCATCTATTTTTTTTTTGTAAAATTTTAAATATCTGGGGATTAACCACTATTTTCTGTGTTCCAAGTGCAAAAATTCTTATCAAAGACAATTGTTGGAAAAAAATTACGCTAGTCAAAGATAAAAAATTGCAAATTACTAATAATTTTTGTAGGGATTTTAATTTGATTATTTCTTTTTCCTTTGGTTAAAATAGTGCATATAGCTTAATTAAAGAAATAGTTTGAACCCCATGTTCTCTATGTTTTGAAAGAAATAGGCTTATGCTCTCCCCTTAACTGGATGATCATAATGTTAGAGTTGCTATCATGCTTTATTAAATCCTTTAGAATGCCTGTCGTAGTGGGAAAACTACTCACCCTATGGGAACAACCTAAGTGGGAACAACCAAAGCCAGGTTTTCCAACCCACTCTAATCAAAAGTAAATTTGGGTAAACCCACAATTCAATAATAGTGTGCAAGATAACCATCCCCAAAACCTTTTTTCTAAAGGTTGGGAGGTCTCCTGAGGGAGTTTATCTGAGTCATGCTGAATAGAAACCCTTTCTAAGAACTTTAGTGTAGAATCCAACTGTGTCAGTTTTTGAACACTTTTTATATCACGGTGCAAGGGGAGGGAAGAATCTGCCTCCAAGACACTCACCATATAACTATCAGAGACCTTGGCTAAAAGTGGAGGATTCAACTTTGGTTAAGACTCAAGAAAGGAAAAAACACGAGCACACTCTAGGGGGTGATAGGGTTGTGTGAGCTAACATAGTTGCAAGCTATGGGTTGTGTGAGCTAACATAGTTGCAAGCTATGGGCTGTGTGAGCTAACATAGTTGCAAGCTATAGGTTGTGATATTCTAAGTGACCTACTTGACAATTAGAAAAGTGCTTAAACTGTCTTTATATGTCTCAAACTTGTGGAAATTGAAAGAATCAGACCTGATTCTAGAATACTCACTACATGTTTAATACATAGAATTGGAAACAAGTGTTTACAATCTAGCTTTTGTCTACAAAGTTATTTTCAAAAGGTATCATCCAATCAGACCTTGAAATTCCAAGATTTGCAAGCAAAACACCCCTCCAAAAGATTCATTTGGTCAGAAAATTACAACCTAGAATTAATCTTTTCACCTAGAAAAAGTAGAACAACCAAACAGAATTGTGAAAATACGGATAAGTCCCAAACTAGCGTATTTACACTCTATTTTAGTGCATATACCTAGTCTTTTAGCACATCTTCCTAGTTTAAATGGTGTATTGAATCTCTATTTCAGTGCATCTATCTAGTTTTATAGTGCATCTACATCCAGTCTGTCAACACATTTATCCAGAATATTAGCATATTTAAACTCTATTTTAGTGCATCTACCCTGTCTTTCAGCACATCTACCCAGTCTATAAATGCATTTACCTACTCTATCGATGCATGCACACAATCTATTAGTGCATACACCCTATTTTATAGCACATCTACCCTGTTTGACAATGCATACACCTTGTCTTTTAGTGCACTTACATTTTGTTTTAGCGCATCTAAGGTTTGTTATAACACATCCACATAATTAAAAACCAGAGAGTTGTTTTTACTTCCCATCAGACTGTTGATATTAGAAATTGGATATTTGTTAGAACAAAAATATTTTCTTAGTCCAACCAGTGTCTTAGACTTGGAAAAATAGGACCTTACAAGATAAACTCTTTAAAATTAAACCAAGATCTTACAATTTTAAAGTGCCTTATCATCAAACACAACTCTTGATTATTATGTTAAGTTTCATTATCAGGATCAGTCATCCTACAATCATGAAACGAAGCAAAATAATTAGATTTTAACTTTGTCTCATCAATAGAATTTATCATTCTATTTGACTTCATTAATATCCATTTGGCACTCATCCAAACAAAAAAGAATCAAATTTTAGTAAAGATTACAACACTTGTATGCCAATTTTGGCAAGATTACAACACTTGTATGCCAATTTAGTAAAGATAGAAACTTAGAGAAAAAGAAATTGAAACACTAAATACCATGGATGAAGAAAATCCCTTTCATAGATTCCACTAAAAGGAAAATAATGAAATAAACCAAGAAGACATTCAAACTGCACAACAAGATCCTAACTTCCACCAATTCATGGAAAAAGTTTTGGAACAAAATATGGAAAAATACCTTTTGATGCTAGTTGAACTAGGTGCAAAACTTCCAAAGGACTTTGACATTAATCGACTAAAAGAAGCACCTATAATAGCTAAAATGGAACCACAAAGTACACAACACACAAATCAAGTAAATGCCTTAACACATCAAATGCAGAAATTGCAACAACAACTTCAAGATATACAAAAAGGGACCACAAAAAGGTACCCGTTACATGACATTTGTCCCTATCCTTTTGATCCAAGTGTAGACATGATACCATTTCCTAGACATTGTGAATTCACAAAATATGACAAGTACAATGGTAAAAATGACCTCATTGATCATGTGAGGGAATTTAGAACCATGAGTTTAGAATTTGCACAAGAGGAAACTTATCTAATAAGGTTGTTTCCAAGAAGCCTAGGAGGTCAATGTATGGAATGGTTCTCTAAACTACAACTAGGAATTTGATCTTTTGAAGAACTAGTTAATAGGTTTATCTCACAATTCTCCTATAATATTCAACACGAGGTAACAATAAAGGACATTTACAATACCAAACAAAAGAAAGGTGAAACATTCCTCTCATTTCTACAATGATGGCAAAGGTTGTTTGCTAGGTATCCTCATTCCATACTTGGAGAGGAAAAGATGGAACTATTCATTGAAAATCTAACTAATGAAATGAGCTACAAGCTTGAACTACAATGTCCACCTACAATTGAGAAAGTGATTGAAAATGGGCTCAAGATCGAAGAAGCCTAGGTTAAAAGAGGAGTAATAAAACATTAAAATGAAGGATCAAACAATACAAACTTCTTGAATCACTACAACAACAATGATAAAACCAAGTTTTGGAAAAAGTATAGAAATATTGGTAATAATGATGCTGCAAATGAAACACAAAATGTGAAATTAGTATTTAACTTGATGGAAACAATTGGAAAGACCAATCTAAACAATGACCAAAACATCAATCAAAATGTCAATCAAAACAACAATCCAAACAATGGAGAATCTAAACCACAATTGTATCAAAATCCATCAAATCGAAGAAGATTCACACCATTGGGACAAGCACTAGAATCAACAATGAGATAACTTCTTACACAATGACTTATCACATTACCTGAAGCAAGAAATTGGGAATGAAAAGTGTAGCCATCTTGGTGGAATGATGCAAATTTATGTGACTTTCATAAAAACAAAGGACACAAAACAAACGATTGTATGTAGTTGAAACATCTAGTACAAGATTTGATTGACAATAGGAAAGTATTCATATAAGGACATCAAACAAACAATGATCATAGTGAAATTAAAAATCCTTTACCGAATTATGAAAAGGGAGAGTCTTCCTCTGCAAACAGTAAAGGTAAAACTATAAACTACATTTATGACAACACTATTCTTTGTATCTCTGTAGTTGAAAAGAATGATATCGTTGATAATCAAATTGATAACATTGGAATAAATGACATCATACCAATAAATATGATCCCAAATATGGATACATCCAACAATCAGATTAGTGTCATAAAAATCAAGGAAAACCAAGATCCTCAACTAGTCAACGTAATAATAAGGGGGCAATCCAAGGAATATTGAAAGGAGTTTAATCTAAAACCATTGCTACTCCTTCAACTCAGTACAACATAGTCAATCAACTACAGAAAATACCAGCACAAATATCAATTTTGGAACTCCTTAAAATCTCACCATCTCATAAGGAAGTTTTGGAACAAGCTCTTATGGCCACAACAGTACCCAATAATCTGGATGTTTGTCAATCCTAGGCATATGGTGGGACACTTAACCACGCCTCACTTCCTATCATTTTTTGAACAAGATGATGTACACTTACTCATCCACACAATGCCACACTTCACATCGAAGTCCTAATCCACAAACACTGAGTAAAGTGTGTCTTAATAGATGGTGGAGCTGGTTTAAACATTTGCACTCTGAAATTGATCTATGCACTAGTATATTCTGATAATGTTATTGATGCCAGAAGGAAAATCACAATAAAATCCTATGACAAAGAAGAGAGATCCTCCAAGGGATTGATTGTGTTGCCAATTCAAGTGGGACCAATTGTGAAGAATATAGTTTTCCAAGTGTTAGACAAAGAGCTGACTTATAATATACTCTTGGGACATCCCTAGATTCATGAAATGCAAGCAGTACCTTCAACTTATCATCAATGCTTAAAGATTCCTGTCAATGGACAAGAAATCACTATTTCAGCTAACTACAACAATCCCCAATATTGTAGCATGCTTAATACAACTCAAGCCACCTTTGTTCCCCATAATAGGGAAGCAAACACTTCTAGTTCATCCAACGGTGAAAGGAAACTAAATGTTGTATCAAAATGGGTTGAGAAAAAGGACCAGTAAAAAGACACAATTGTTGCAGACTCCACTCTATCAAACAATGAAGCTCAACTAGATTCTCTATCACAATAACTCAAAGAAAAGATCCATTTAAAAGACAAAGGCATGGGAGAGTATTCCATTGAACAATCTTTGTGTTTTTCATAGTTGTTGCCATCTCCAAGATCATATGGACAACCATAAACAGTAACACAACAATCATCACAAACTACCATGGTTTTGGATGATAGATTTGTAAAGGCAGGTACTTTAGAGGATGAATATGAAGATAAGGCCATCCTCAATTGGCTCTACAAAGATGAGGAAGCATCTACATCGACAAATATCAATATAAAGATAGATCAATATGGAAAGGGCAAAGCAATATTAGAGAAAATGGGGTATGAAGGACAAGGACCTATTGGAAAAAGAAAAGAGGGCATTGTAGAACCCATTCAACCTCTCACACTTCAGTCAAAAGAAAAAATAGGATTGGGTTATACAAGGGAAAAAAAAGAAGAAAACACTCATAGAGTTGTTGAAAGAATCCTTCAAATGCGAGATAGTTCTAAAATGGATTCTAATGAGTATGAGTGGGACTCTTTATCTAAAACATCATAGAATGACATACAAATTGATGTCATAAAAGAGTATGAACCCACACGTGAGGAGCGACAAAGCTCAATGACTAGACCCCTTGTATTTAGATCACAAAATATCAATGACTCAAGTGAGTATGGACAAATATCTAGTGAGATAGATGACTTGGAGGAGAGTAATATCATAGACCTTGACATCACCACTAACAACTTTGACAACATTGCTATCTGAAACCTTACTGCCATTGACCTTAGCCAATCTAATGACCTTTTATCCTTAATGCATCCTGAACTTATCGACTGGGAACCAACTGAACCTATCAATATTCCTATCTTTGTGAATGATGATGCAATCGTAAATTTCCTTTGTTGTGACAAACCTAGGACACAAGTTCTAATCGTAATTCTCATAACAATGCTTCAAGTCAGGAGGGTGTCAAATATTTTAGTTGCAAAATTGAAAACATGAATAATGGATGTAATGGTGAAAACCCTTTAATGGCAACATTAGATCTCGAAAGAGTAAAAATAAAGAACGCATATGATGGTGAAAACCTCTTTGACGCACCAAAAGATGGGAGATTTGACACCCTTCTAGAACACTATCATGAAAGATCATCAGTGTTGGTGGAGCCTACACAATCTATCAATATTGGCACAATAGAAAAAGAAAAGACTCTACATCTAGCAACATCTATGACTGAACAAGAAAATCCAGAATTCACCAAGTTCTTTGAAGAAAGACAGATTAACTTTGCTTGGTCTTACTCTGACATGCCAGGTTTAGATCCAGATCTTCTAATGCATCATTTATCTCTACCATCCAAGATAAAACATGTGAAACAAAAACTAAAGAAAATGCATCCGCATATCTCATTGATGGTAAAGGCCGAGTTGAAAAAGTTGTTAGATGTGGGATTCATTAGATCTATTGATTATGCTAAGTGGATTTCTAATATTGTACCTATTTCTAAACCAGATAATAGTATCAAAATATGTAGTGACTTCAGAGATCTCAACAATGCATGCCCAAAGGATTATTTTCCTTTACCAAACATTGACATTATTGTAGAATTAACAACAAGACATGCCATGTTATCACTAATGGATGGCTTCTCAAGGTATAACCAAATCAAGATAGCACTAGAAGATCAGGAGAAGATGACATTCTTGTGTCCTTGGGGAACATTCTACTAGAATGTCATGCCCTTTGGGTTGAAAAATGCAGGTGCCACATATCAACATGTAATGACCACCATTTTCCATGACATGATGCATTCTTTTATAGAAGATTACGTGGATGATATATTAGCAAATTCATATACCATAGAAGGAAATCTAGATATCCTAGGAAAAATATTTACCAGACTAGAGAAGTTCAAGGTTAGATTAAATCCTATAAAATGTGTGTTTGGTGTTACATCAACAAAGCTTCTAGGATACAGAGTTTCAGAAAAGGGCATCAAAGTGGATCCTGCCAAGGTCAAGGAAATAATGGAAATGCCTCCACCAAAGAATATCAGTCAACTACAATCTCTCTAGGGCAGGATACAATCAATCATGAGGTTTATCTCCCAATTAGCAGACAAAAGTCATCCCTTCAATAATTTTCTACATAAGAATGTCTCTTTCAAATGGGATCAAGGATGTGAAACAACTTTCAATCAAATAAAGAAATATCTAATGTCACCCCCCATATTGATGCCACCTACAGAAAATAGACCCTTATTACAATATATTGCAACCATTGGGATTTGTTTGGGAGCTCTATTGGCACAAGAAGATCTACAGGTAAATGAACAACCTATCTATTATATCAGCAGGACTTTGAATGGTTATGAGATAAATTACACCTTCATTGAAAAAGCTTGTTTGGCAGTGGTATTTGCAACCCAACAATTGTGGCATTACATGTTAACCCACATAGTCAAACTCATAGCGAAGATTGATCTGTTAAAATATTTACTCAGCAAGGCTGCTCTAACATGAATACTAGCCAAGTGGGTCATGATCTTGAGTGAATCTGATATCCATTATGTGTATAGAAAAACCATCAAGGGTCAAGTGATAGCTGATCAGTTAGCTAAAGCTCCATTACCCAATGATCATCCAATGAACACTCAGTTTCCTAATCTAGACATTCTTACTATAACAACACAATAATGGATTCTTTATTTTGATGGGTCATATACACAACGTGGGTCGGTTGCAAGAATTATGTTTGTTACACCTCAAGGACATACCATCCCAAATTCCTATAGACTCATGTTTCAATGTACAAATAATGTAGCAAAATATGAGGCATTAATTATTGGCATGAAAGTGGCAGTTGAATGGAAGATCACAAAGCTACAAGTATATGGAGATTCACAACTAGTCATTTATTAGGTAAATGATGAATATCAGAAAAAAGATGAGAAGTTGATGCCGTATAAGAAAATGGTGGATGATCTCAAAAAGTGTTTTGTGGATATCAAGTTTGAACAGATTCCAAGGGTAGAAAACAAAGTTGCTGATGCTATGGCGACAATTTTTTCTCTCTTATAGTTTCTAGAAAAGCGAGGTCGTTATGAGTTTATGGTGGAACAAGTGTCTAATCCTACTTATGATAATCCAAAATCTCAAACCATATGCCATTTAGTTGACATTGAATCCTCAATTTATGGAAAGACCTACGCTTACCTAAAAGACAATATCCTTCCTCCCGATCTTTCCAAAAACCAGAAACATAACTTCATTCACCAAACTGCACGACATACCTTAATCACTGACATACTTTACCATCGAGTTCTATATGGTACTCTTCTTTGGTGTCTAGAACATAACAAGTCTAAGACAACTTTACGTGAGGTTCATGAAGGTATTTGTGGAACTCATTCAAGCAGACTAATGCTAGCAAAGAAACTCCTTTGTTTGGGGTATTACTGGCCGAACATGGAGGAGTCTTTTTAGTTTGTGAAGAAGTGTGAAAAATATCAAATACATGGTAATCTAATCCATGCAATGGTGCAAGAATTGCATCCGTTCACTTTAACATGGCCCTTTTGTCAATGGGGACTGGACCTGGTAGGAAAAATTAATTTTTCTTCATCCAATGGACACAAATTTATAATCACAACAATAGAGTACTTTACAAAGTGGATAGAAGTGGTTCCTTTTAACAACAATCACTAGAAATCAGATTTCTTCTTTTATATTAAATTACCTCATTTGTACGTATGAAATTCCTCAATCCATTGTCATAGACAATGGTCAACCTTTTAAGAATCAAGATGTTCTAGAACTATGTGAGAGGTTTCATATCCAACATCATTTTTCAACACCGTAATATCCTCAAGGAAATGGCCAAGTAGAGGCCTCAAACAAAACTATTCTAAAAATCCTAAAGAAGACTCTCGACGATGTTGGACGTGATTGGCATGTTCAATTAAATCCTGCTCTCTGGGCATACTAAACTAGCATCATAACACCTACATGAGCTACACCATATGCCTTGGTATATGTATTAGAGGCCATACTACCTATTGAGGTGAAGGGAATTATTTTAGATGAGGATTATAGAGTGTCTAGACTTTAAGAGCTGGAATTGTTAGACGAACGTCGTCAAACAAGCTATGAACCATTTGAAGGCATATCAACATAGAATGTCTAGAAGTGACAATCACAAGGTACAACCTAGAAAATTTCAGGTTGGTGACTTGGTCCTAAAGGAAAACCCTCAGAATCAACAAGAAAAAGAAAAGAAAGGAAAGTTTTAACCTAACTGGCTAGATCCCTTTGTCATCATATCAGTCTATGGATCTAGAGCCTATCCATTGTCTACACCTGAAGGGGATTCTTTCGATGAACCTATCAATAGTATCCATCTTAGGAAATAATATACCTGAATCATCTAGTGCACAGTTAAAATGGTCGCCTTGATGAAAACCTAGAAAATAGGTGTCATGGTGATAGAAAAATACAAAAAAAAATCAGAAAAAGAGAAAAATACAAAAAAATCAGAAAAAGGGAAAAATACAAAAAAACTCATAAAGTCTGAAAAAGTCCAATAAAAACAATAAGTGAAAACCTAGAAACAGGCACTACTTGTGATTTAAACTAGCTTTTCCATCTATTTGAGACATGTCTTCATCTTTCACTTTCACCATCATCTCTGTTTATCCTTTGATCGAAGGACCTTTTGTACATATCCTTGCAACATGGTCATGTCTCACCCTAGCATGGGGGAAAAATACTGAACTCAATGGGGGCAATAAAAACTTTGATCTTAAACAAATAGACAAACAACAATATGACAACATAGCAACACAATGATCACAGTGAAACCCAACATTGAACATACATTGAACATACTTTGAACATCAAAACATTTCAGAAAAACAACCATCCATATCAAATAACTGAAATCAAATCAATCCAAACAACTATAGATGATGATACTCTTTTAAATTATGATTTTATCACTTTGTCTTGAATGTTTAAATGTTGTACTTTGATTTTTGTTATTATTTCTTTGGAGCAACTCGATGATGTATTGAACTAGAGAAGTTAGAAAGGAGAATGGTATTTTCTTTGTCTACTATCTTTGAGTTAATCATTATTATTGTGTGAATTGTTGTGAGACATGCTCTACAAAGTATCACTAATGAAATTTAGAATTCACATAGTAAAATGATTGATTCTTGTCTATTTATGTAAGAAATGCTCATGTCATCTCAGTTTAATTATACCTAGATGCTTGTGTTAACTTGCAATATCAAAAATCATGAAAGTAGTACTTAGGTCATCTTGGTTTAATTATACCTTTGACACTTGTACTAACTTTCAACATTTTAAAAGCTCAATGATGATAAAAAGAATGATAAATGGACTGTTAAGGTGCCAATGCTTGCATATATATTTGCATGGTAGAATTAGATTACATTCATGTTAGTTTTGCATCCGCGGATTATTTAATCCAAAAGTAGGTGAAGAATTCAAAAATGATGTTATCTTTTCTCATTAATGGATTGAGTATACTTGACATTAACCAAAAAAAACATCATCACTATCATGTAGTTGCATAATCATTTCCATTACATGCATTAGAAAACATTATTACTGTATTTAAATCATTCATACATTCCATCATATATTTGCATTTATCATATCACATTTTACATTAGTGCATCTAATAATCACATCATCTAAATTGTATAAGAAAAATATCAAAAACATATCATTTACATAGTTGCATTTTTCATTAACATTATCATATCATACATCGCACATTAGAAGTATCATCATTCAAACTTCATTCATCCATTCATTACAATATTATGTCATATATCATAGAAACATCACATCCAAAATTGTACATATAGATGCATTTTCATATCATTTAGCCATATACATTATTATACAACTATCATCATACATCAACACATCCTCATCATAAGCATATCATCATGATCATAAATTGCATCCATAACATTATCATATAAATCATCACATGGCATATAGAATAGGAAATTAAATGCATCCATCATATAACCATATAGAATGCACATAGATCAATCAATCCACCACATATCATATAAATCTCAAAAATCATAAAGTCAAGTATACAATGATGTATGAAATGTAAAGATATGCAACATAAAAATGGCTAGGAATCAAAATATCAGAGTATACATCATGTCTCGAAATATATCAGAGAATCCAAACATGATACTATGTGCTACTAGTTCTTGATGGTGTTGGAATCTTTAGACCAGTGCGTCCACCACCAGATGTCCCAGGATATTTGGAGTCTCTCAGAAGAGGATATGTAACACCCCTACTCATAGTCCTAGACTGGCTCCTGCCTGATTGAGAATAGGAATAACTAACTCTCTGCTCGGAGGGAATTGCGTCATGGTATCGACCCCTATAATACATGGCCTCTCTACCCACATGGAGAACCTCTCTCATATAATCAACCATAGAGGTACCATCAACTACTCTTTGCAATCTCTTGGTTGTCAATTGTGACTGCTCTACATCCCTTCTAGCTACATCTCTCTTGGCTATCAAGGAGGCTATCTGTACTTGTGAAGCTGTCAACTGCACCTGTACCTAAGAAAGAGCTTTTGCATGAGCTTGTGCATATGACTACATCTGTGTCTATGTATGCACTAATAATCCCTGGGCCTAAATCAACTAACCCTATAATGTTTTTATCTGCACCTGTAAACTCACAATCTAAGTCTACTAATGCTGGGAAGGTATCCAAATCTAAACATGTTGCTCTGCGAGAGCTATCAGTGATCACCTCTTATGAGGCACCTTGACATCTTTGACATCCAATAGAAGTAGACCACCTGATGCAAATCATGGTAAAGATGAGCAATCATACACATATTGCATGCATATCTGGTACCATGGATGATCATGCTCTCCAAAATGTAGCCCCAACCAAAAAAAAATCCCTTTGACCTATGATCAGAACAAAGGAACCCTCCTATGAAACCAGCAAGTATAATAGGAAAAATAGCATAAGCATCAACTAGCTCTCACCATGGTAGCCCATATCCACAGATCGTATCATCATAAAAAACTCAATGCAGTGCCTCGATCCCACCCTGCTCAGTAGAATCATAAACTACAACCTCCCCAACAACAGGTATCCACAAAATCTGCCACACATCCTTAGGAGTCATTGTCATCTCAGCGGTGGGAAGGTGGAAGGTATTATGCTCACTATGCCATCTCTCTGCTAAGGCTATCAATAGTCCCCGAATAATCCTAATCTAGGCCATATCTAGAAGGGAAGCCAATCCACATCATGTAATAAGGGCAATCTCAAGCTATATCAACTGCAGTGTCAAATTGAATGTCCTAGAAAATCACTCTCAAATTTGTAAGTTCGTCAATGACTCCTATCATCACAGAATACTAAAAGCTAGTAATCTTCGATAATTCATCAAACATGAATCAACCTATCAAATCTAATCAACTCTGGTGAGACTTCACTAAAATCTAGTGAGCAACTATGATGAGGGCACAGCCCGAGACTTAGAAAATAACCCACAAACAAGAGAATAATTTTATTATTCATAAAATGGAGCTTCTTACATGCAGAGGATCTCAAATCCCCAAGTTCTACAACACATGCAAGTTATAGAAAACTATAGAATAACCCTTTCGCAATATGCGAGCTTGACCCAAAAAGTTACCCAAAAATTAGAAACCTTCCCATAAATAGAGCTCCTCATTAGTTTGGAGCCAAAACAACATTCAAATTTGAGTTTAGGCAGTTTGGCACAAAAAATTTACAACATGAAGTTCAAATTTCAAAAGAGCATCTACAATTGTGTCTTCTAGAAAGTGTGCCAGCTTCTCGGGGCCATAACTTTTGATCTGAGACTCTAATTCATGAAACGTTTGAACCATTAGAAAGGTATCAAAGTCAATAACATGCTCAAATCTGCTACGCCAATTTCAAAAAGTTTTGGGGCCATTCCGGGAACTCTAAGTGCCTCAAATCTAACTCGAAAGATTTTCAAGTGCAAATCTGGGAAACTAAAACTACAATTTCTTTCAACCTAGGAACATAAAATAAAAAATTGGGAATTGGGAATTTAATTATGACAAAAAGGGTATCCAAAAATGTAAAAACATCTAAAAATTGAGAAACTTGAAATTTAACTATTTTTGGGTGATGCAAGATTTCCCTTACACCATTGGATGCTCCCGCATTAGACACCTAGGGTAATTTGAGAAGTGACCCTGTCATGTATCAGATGGTTGAGGAAAATCCAACTGGTCAACCACTACCTTAGATAGCTAGGATGAATCTTCTATAGGCCTTCCTCTCCATTTCACTAAATATTCTTCATATTGCCTGTTTCTAGTACTCCTTCCCACACGACTATCCAAGATTGCTTCAATCTCCTCCCTTTTTGAAGTAGCTGTTGGAATGCCATATTGCCCTATTGCTGGTGCTTCCTCCATTCCTCCTTCATGATACTTTGTCAAATCTAAAATGTTGAACACAGGGGAAATGTTGATTCCATTAGGCAACTCTACCTCATATGCATTTGTTGAATCATGCTTCTTCAAAATCCTACAAGGACCAAATTTCTTCATCTTCAATTTGTTATAGGTTCCCATGGGAAACCTTTCTTTCCTCAAGTGGACCATTACTTCATCACCAATCTGAAACTCCTTATACCTCCTCTTCTGATCTGCCTTAGCCTTATACTACATATTCATCTTGTTAATATGTTCTCTTACCTTCTCATGGAGATCCTTGATGTGCTCTACAAAGTCTTCGGCTTTGGCACTTGTCTTCTCTCTTGGTCTTTCTCAATTCGAGCTATGGGGCTACATCCATACACAACTGGAATGGTGATCTACCAGTGCTTTTGTTGATAGAATTGTTGTAAGAAAATTCTGCCTGGGGTAAGATCAAGTCCCATCCCTTGGGTTTATCTCCTACCAAACATCTTAGTAGGTTACCCAGACTCCTGTTAACAACCTCTATCTACCCATCTGTTTGTGGATGGTGTGCAGAACTGAACTTCAACTTTGTCTTTAGCTTCTTTCATAAGGTCCTCCAAAAGTACCCCACAAATTTGGTGTCACGATCTAAAACAATACTCTTTGGCAGACCATGTAGCCTCACCACCTCTTTGAAGAACAAGTTAGCAATGTGGACTGCATCATGGGTCTTCTGATATGGAATGAAATGTGCCATCTTTGAAAACCTGTCAACTACCACAAATACTGAATCATTCCCTCTTTGTGTCCTTGGCAAACCAAGAACAAAGGCCATACTTATATCCTCCCAAGTCCTCTCTGGTATAGGTAAAGGCTGATATAAGCCTATATTCTGGCTCACTCCTTTAGCCATCTGACATACCCTACAACTCTGCACAAAATTCTTCACATCTTGTGATAACTAAGGCCAATAATAATGTTCATTGATAATGGTGATGGTCTTATCCCCACCAAAATGTCCTACCATTCCTCCACTATGCTTCTCCTTTATCAGGTTCTCCCTCATGGAACTCCTTGGGATACACAATTGACTTCCCTTAAATAACATGTCATCCTAGATTATGAAATCCAGCCACCTTGTCCTATCCATTGTAACAGGTTCCTTGCAAGCTTTCCAAGCCTCTGTAAAATCAGGGTCTTCTACATACAATGTTTTGAGTTCATTGAACCCAACCACTTCAATCTGCATCTTTGTCATCAATGTATGCCTTCTACTTAAGGCATCTGCAACCTTATTTGACTTCGCACTCCTATGTTTCAAAACAAAGGTGTAACTCTGCAAAAACTCTACCCATTTCATATGCCTCTGATTTAATTTTCCCTGACTATTTAGGTACCGCAAGGCCTGATGATTAGTATATAGAACAAATTCCTTCAGCAACAAATAGTTTCTCCATTTCTTTAATGCTTGAACTATTGCATAAAATTCCTAATCATATATAGAATACTTTCTCTTGGCATCATTTAACTTTTCACTGAAATAGGCAATGGGCTTACCTTCTTGGCTCAACACTGCTCCAATGGCACAACCACTGGCATCACAATCCACCTGAAACACCTTGTTGAAATATGAGAGGGCTAGAATAGGTTGCTATGTCACCTTCTACTTCAATAGTTCAAAACTTTTTGCCACTCTAGTGCTCCACTTGAATTCTTTTCTATCCCCTCTCATTGTTTCAATCAGGGGTCCACAAATACTATTAAAGTTTCTAATGAACTTTCTATAAAAACTAGCCAAACCATGGAAAGATCTCACCTTGGTAGCAGTTATTGGGGTAGGCCATTCCAGAATAGCCTTCACCTTCTTTGGGTCCATCTTGAGACCTTTTGTTGAGACAACAAACCCCAAGTACACTAACTCCTTCTTCACAACACTACACTTCTTTAGATTAATCAACAGTTTCTCTTCTCTTAACTTCTCAAAGGCTCTTAGAATATGCATCAAATTCTCATCCAACATCTTACTAAAAATCAAAATATCATATAAATACACAATAAAAAAACTTCCCAAAAATTCTTTTAGTACCTTGTTCATGAGTTGCATGAATGTGCTTGATGCATTGGTTAGCCCAAAAGGCATGACTAACCACTCGTATAGGCCCTCTTTGGTCTTGAAGGTAGTCTTCCATTCATCTCCCTCTCGAATCTAGATCTGGTGATATCCAATCTTTAGATCAATCTTTGTGAAGTACTAAGCTCCACTCAAACAGTCCATCAAGTCATCCATCCTTGGCAGGGGAAATCTGTACTTGATTGTTAGCTTGTTTATGGCTCAGGAATCTATACACATCCTCCACTCCCCATCCTTCTTTGGTGCTAGTACTGTAGGTACTGCATATGGACTAAAAATCTCCCATATCAAACCCTTTCTCAACAACTCTTGAACTTGTCTGTTCAACTCCTCATTTTCTACTAGTGTCATTCTATGAGCTACCTTATTTGGAAAACTGGCTCTAGGAATCAAGTCAATCTGATGACTGATCTTCCTCATTGGTGGTAAACCCTCAGGTACATTATCAAAAATAATCTTTTGAAACTCATTTAATAACCTAGAAACTTCTACTGGTACCCCATCACTATCTTCCTTATCCATTCTAGGAATCAATGCATAACACATACGCTCATGCTTCATGCCTTCTAAAAATTTCCTTCCATCAACAAAACAAATCCTAGCACTACTGCATACCTTTTCTTCATCCTTCTTCAGGGGCTTCAACTTATGGTGGACTCCATCCTTCATTAGGGAGTAAGTGTTTGCATGGCCATCATGTATAGCTTGCATATCGAACAACCATGGCCTCCCCAACAACATGTGACATGCATCCATGGGGATGATATCATATAGTACCTCATCATGATAGCTTCTGATCTTGAACTTTAACAGGTATTGCTCACTAACCAAAAATTTGTGGTCTTTCTACAACCAGGCAATTCAATATGGATGTGGATGCCTCTCCCTTTTCAGCTTCAACTTTGCAACCATCTCTTTTGACACCAGATTATCGGTGCTCCCACTGTCAATAATGACATCACAACATTTGTCCTCACAGTTACATCTTGTGCGAAATAGATTCTTCCTCTATTCTGGCTCCTTCTCTTTAGTCACCAGGGCTCTTCTGACCACTAAGGCTTCTCCCCTTTCTGCATCATCTGAATGCTTAGATTGAGCTTTCTCATCTACATGTGCAACTCTTCCATGACCTTCTGGCCTTTTGTCTGTCCTTCCTTGATGTTGTGGAGATTAATAGGCTTGATGCCCTTCTTCACCACAATGGAAACAAGTTATTCTGAAACCACCTCTTCCAGGTCCTGGCCCAGATCTTCCTCATCCTCTACCTCTTTGATCACCACTATTTTGATCATGAGGGTGGTAGAAGTTGTCATTCCTTTGGCTTCGGCTGGTACCCACATCTTCACTTTTCTTTTCATCATCATTTTTGCTTCCTAAAGGTCTTCCATTTCCCCTTCCACTTTGACCTCCTCATCCCTTTTGCTTGCCATCAAATCTTTTGTTCAGATTCTCTTCCACCTTCAGAGCAAACTAATACACATCCTCAATGGTGGTCATTCTGACTAGGCTTATCTCCTCCTGAATGCTCGGTATTAACCCATTAAGATATCGGGCTACCTTCTCCTTATTGGCCTCTGTGTGATCTGTTCTGATGATTATCTTGTGAAAATCTTCAGTATATTCTTTCACAGATCTGCTTCTTTGCTTCAACCCTTGCAATTTCTTCAATAGATCTAACTCGTAGTCCACTGGTATGAACTGCTTCTTCAGTTTCTCTACCATGCGATCCCAATTGCTGATCTTTCCTTTTCCTCTCTGATTTCTCTCCAACTGGACCTCTTTCCACCAAATATTGGCATGGCCCTTAAGCTTCATTTTTGCAAACTTAACCCGATCTAGGTCCTCTACTTCTTCATACTCAAAATACTCTTCTAGCTCATTGATCCAGTCAATTAACTCTTCTGGGTTCAAACCTCCATAATAACTGGGGACTTCTATTCTGGGTCTTTTTCCAATTTTTGAAGTGGCCATTATTAGTTGCATCTGATCTCGATTGATCACTTCTTCTTCCTCTTCTATGTCTAAATCTTCCACCTCTTCTTCATCTTCACTTTCTCCTCTCCTTCCCGAGTCTAACCCTCTTCTCATTTGTTCCTGCAATGCATCAATTTGTCTCTGGAGGGCTCTAAAACCCTCAGTCACCAATGGATCTCTTCCACTAGCATTTCTGCCACCTTTAGCACCACCACACCTACCAGGAATCACTCTTGGAGGCATCTTAAAGATCTTGAACCCACAACCACGGTCCTAGCGCAAACTGCCTCACGATCGACAATCTGTTTACACGATGAAGAAAACTAGCTCTGATACCACTTGATGAGGGCACAGCCTGAGACTTAGAAAATAACCCACAAACAAGAGAATAATTTTATTATTTAGAAAATGGAGCTTCTTACATGCAGAGGATCTCAAATCCCCAAGTTCTACAACACATGCAAGTTACAGAAAACTATAGAATAACCCTTTCGCAATATGCGAACTTGTCCCCAAAAAGTTACCCAAAAATTAGAAACCCACCCATAAACAGAGCTCCTCATTAGTTTGGAGCCAAAACAACATTCAAATTTGAGTTTAGGCAGTTTGGCACCAAAAATTTACAACATGAAGTTCAAATTTCAAAAGAGCATTTGCAATTGTGTCTTCTAGAAAGTGCACCAACTTCTCGGGGCCATAACTTTTGATCCAGGACTCTGATTCATGAACCATTTGAACTGTTGGAAAGGTATCAAAGTCAATAACATGCTCAAAATATGTTATGCCAATTTTGGAAAGTTTTGGGGCCGTTCCAGGAACTCTAAGTGCCTCAAATCTAACTCAAAATATTTTCAGGTGCAAATCTGGGAAACTAAAACTACAATATTTTTTAACCCAGGAACAAAAAATGAAAACCATAAATTGGGAATTTCATTATGATGAAAAGGGTATCCAAAAATATAAAAACATCTAAAAATTGAGAAAATTGAAATTTAACTATTTTTAGGTGATGCAAGATTGCCCTTACACCACTGGATGCTCCTACATCAAACTATCATTAAACCTCACCTACCATGAGGTCAATCATCATTCTAAAAAATTATACCTCACCTATAATGAGGTCAATTAATCAAATCAACCTCACCTATCATGAGGTTTATCAATCAAACGATAATTATTCCTCACCTATCATGAGGTTAACCATCATCTAATCTATCGAGATCTTCAATCAACATCAACTAACGACTGACGTGATCGAAAATCATCATAATCAAGGAAAAAATTAAAAAACTCATCATTTTGACTTGGATGCCCTAAAACAGAGTTTCAATGTGCTAGAAAAGTCAATGCGCTATTAAAACTCTTCAATGCACCAAAATAGGCGGTCAATGTACTAAATCTTTGTATACATCATTTCAGGGAGTCTATGTGCCATTTTAGGTGACAAATGTGTTATAACATTCAAAGCACTAATCTAGGGGTTATATGCACTAAAACATTTGACCTATGCGCTATTTCTGTAAATGTGCTAAAACAGACATTGTATGTGCTACATCGGCCTATGCATGGCTAAAGGAACTAAAACTAATTCAAATTGAAAATAAAGCATGAAAATAAAAAAATCACAAAATACGAGGAGGTTCACGGGTACATATGAGAGGTCCATAGGTGGCTAGGTGGTTGTATCAATGCACGTTCTCGAAACAGTGACTGTGGTAGGGGATTGACATTTTGCTCCAATTTTCTCTCACTCCAATAATTTCAAAACTCAAATGCACAAATGAATTCAAAATCAAACTTTTTAAATTTTTATAAGTTAAGTATGGGGATATTTTGGTGGGATTTTTTAAGAAAAACTTCTTTTTTTTGCAAGGGGATTAATTCAGTAATTCATCACAGGGGCATTTTTATCACATTTTTTATCAAGAGATAAATCGTTGTGTCATCAAAACTTTATCAAATCATCAAATCATCACAAAATAAAAAATAAAACAAAATTTAAAAAATCCAAACAAATCAAATTATCATAGATTTATCTCATGAGGGGACATATATTCATCATCACTTCAAAATCAACATCTGGGCCATACCGATTTTTTTTTTGTTAGTACTAGCAACAACAACAAAATTTTCTTTGAAGCAATGCGTAAACACATCACTTGAAAGAGGGGAAAAATGTATACATCTAAAAATCGTCTGGATAATTAAAATAATTAAATATGATTTATTTGATTAATTGACTCCTTTAACTTATCCGCTTATAAATAAATAGAAATATTTATTTATATAGTTCACATTTAATTCTTCTATCTTTATCATATAATTTCATCTTAATTAAATAAACAAATCACATTATTTATTTTATTTAATTATCAATTTCTCCTATTTTATTCTATCTTAATCACACCATTATACCTTAATTTAATAAACAACTTACTATAGTTTGTTTTACTAAATTAAATATCTTCTTTTGCTAAAATTTGAATAAATCCAAATATTCAAATAAAGGAATGTTTCTATAGCTAATCATATCCACCTCCCAAATTAGATATTTGATATCTAATTAAATTCAACTCAATCTTCATGGGAAAATTTGGAGACAAATTTTCAAGAAAACTTCATCTTCTTCCATTGATTCTTCCTATCTTCTGCCTAAGTATTTTTGTGGGGAGAAACAATCTCCGTAATCATCTCAGGCTTCATCATCTTTCACTATTGAATTCTTTAGATCAAATCTAGACCTTTGGTTTGTTGCCCCTTCACAAATGTCCTACCAAGAATCTATAAATACAGCCTTTGTCTACAGGAAAAGGATCCCAACTTTATGCAAACTTACTCTGCAGAAATATCAATTGAGCAATCAGGTATTTTAGCAAATAGAAATATCAATAGAAGTCATTTTAGAATAGAAATCATGGCTTTTCATTTAGCTGCATCTTAGTTTACTGTAGCTTCTTTTATCAAGTTCCATGTCAAGCATAATCATAGTATCATCAACATATCATTTAGCAATCATCACATAAGATTAGTTTCTTACATTTAAAAGTATCTCATTATCTGGATTGGCAGTTTAATAGTCACAGTGCAATCAAAATCTGAGAGCCTCGTGATTCAATAAATGTTTGGAGATAGAGAGCTCAATATGATGCTTTCAATAGATTTCTTGCTTTTATTAGATTAATCATTGTTTAAATCTATTGATATAATGTCTTATTGATTGTGTTGTTCATTCATATACACATATTTTACTCACACATTAGTCATTCCTCCACTATATTTCTCAGTTATGAGATTCTCTTAGTACGAGAGTGAAAATGTTGACACATTCCTTAATTCCACACTGCCTCATATCTATTCTATTTGTGGGAATGGTGTGATACAAGAAGATGAAAGCATTGAAAATCATGATAATCATAGTTTCTCTTCTCCCAATACCTCTCCTACTTGTGACAAAGGTATTTTGGTGTTAGAACATACACCCATTGAGAATCATGACAATGTTGAAATCTCATCTTCTATAATCAATCCTACATTGGAAGATATTATGGCATAAGAGAATAAGATCATAGAAAAAATTTCTAAAAATTACCTTACCTAGTCTCCATTCATCTCTTGCTTTAGAGAAAGAGGATGGAATTATGGAATAACATGAAAATCACATTTGTTCTTCTCCTAATATCTCTCTTATTTGTGAAGAGGATAGTTTGGTGTTAGAAGATACAGTTATTGAGTCATAAAAATATCATTTCTCCCTTTCCTAATGATCCTACCATTTGGAGAATCTATTTGAACAAAAGGATCCAATCAATCATAATGGTTCTTCTCTTGATTCCTCCCCTACTTGTGATAAAGTTACCTTACAAAATCTAACCATGGAATGTGATGAACATATTGTTCATGCTCCTCTCCTAAGAACTTACCTACTAGGTTATATATCATGGTGCAAGGGAATGATCAAATTGATGCATGTCTTTCAAACAATAGTAACAATTGGATTTCATTAGATTTTACACCTTCCTTTAAAGAAGAGTACAAAATATCACTATCTAAACAGCCTTATGTAAGTATGACATCTTGTACTCAGCAAGATATATATTTGCTGCAAAATAAAGGAACATCTTCTACTATTGATCAAGTGAGTATCTTGTTGAGACTTCTCCAAGATTGTTTGATATCCATCCCTCTAAGGACACAAAAGAAATTTTACTACAAGAGTTCATTTTGTGCATATCATAGAGTTTATGGTCATGCTACTAATGAATGTAAGGATTTGATCATTCAAATTCAATATATTAAGGATTGTGGTGCTCTTACTTGTGTTGAAGCACCTAGTTCATCTAACTAATTTTCATATTTCTCATAAATAACATACCTTGGATCATTCTTGTCTTGCACTCAGTGGGGGCAAGAATTAGATAGCCTTGTCCTAGTAACACATTTTTCATTGTTCCTTTGGCTAGTTGTCTACCTTACTTATATGATGAACAAGATTAGGATGTGAATGACCTACTAATAGGTTGACTCGCATGTTCCTTACTAGTCTTTCCTTTATTTTCTTTTTCATGTTTCTTTTGTGTGATTGCATGTGCATAATGTGATCTCCCCCATACTATTATGTTTGATGTATCTCCTCTATTTGTGAAATTCCTCTATTTGTATCTACAATCTCCTTTATGCCATAAACCTTTACCTTTTTCATTTGTCTTGTTTTCCTTTTGGGGATGATGCAAGGATTCGAGACATTTAGGTCTCTTCCATGTTGACTCAAAATCTTTTCCTTTACCTTTATCATTTGTCTTGTGTTTTCCTTTTGGGGATGATGCAAGGTGTCAAGACATTTAGGTCTCTTCCATGTTAACCCAAAAGCTTTTCTTTGTTTCCACTCTCTTTATATCATTCTTACTATTCCATGACTATTTAGGGAATGATTAAAGTTTTGAGCTCTCTAAAAACATTGTAGCAAAGACATACTAACCCCTAATCCATGGAACCCTCATGTGTTTGAAGTATCATTTTGGGGGAAACCACTTTTCCTACATAGCTTCATTTGAAAACATATGACTTGGCATAAGGATTTCAAAATAAGCTCTCATGTCCTCTTTATTGTTAGCATTTATCATTTGCTACTTTAAAGTAATTGCTCACAACATAGTGTTTAGCAATTTTTTTAAAGTGGGGGCATACATTGGAATTATTCCCTTTGCATATCTCATGTTCCATTGTGTAGTTTTCTTACTTCATGTGATGTGCCTTTTTCTTTGTGGTGACATTATGTGTGATGTCCTTCAAATATCCTGATCTCTCTTAACATATTACATTCCTCTTAGTGGCTTGATGTGACACACGACATCCCTTAAGTTGTGAATATTCTATTCTTCAGTTGGTCCTCTCTTGGAGAAATTAGGCACAATGTTACCTAAGTTAAGTAAGCAAAACTCCTTTGAACGTACCTTACACTATTTTGCATTTACAACATCTATTATATGGCCACCTTGCATAACACACTTTTCTTTCCTATGGAGCCATCCTGTTTGTTCATGGGTGTTAGCATATGAAGCTTTTCTTGCCTCATGAAGCACAAATTTCATTTTTGTGTGAAGCCTTATCAATGTTATCAGGAGGTATAGCTTTGGTATGGTTGTAGGTATGGGAGGTGAACTTAGGCATGACTTTCCCATAGCCAGTTTCTTGTCTATGTGAGAGCATATAGGCCACATGCATATGTGTTTCGCTAGGGGCTCACCCAGTGGTTGCCTGAGGTTCCACTAGCCCTTGTGAGCATGTGTTTGGTTTGCATAATGGACGTCATGCTCCACTTGTAAACACTTCTTGGACAGACAACTTAGATTTGATCCACAACATGTAAGACAAATGGTCAAAGCTTGATACACCCCTTTTGTTTTTATTTTGGTTTCCTTCTCTTTGTCTTTGGAAGTGTATGCTTGTGCCTTTTTGTTGCTCCTTACATCATTTTCATGTGTGTTATCTTGTGCCTATATTGGTTTTCCATAGGATCTTGATCCCGGGGGTATGCACAACCCTCTTGGTCATTGTCGTCCTATCTTATTAGCATTGGTACACTTTGACTCCTCTTGATGCGTGATTTTCCACTTTAGCGTGAGTTTGAAACAATTTCTTCCTCTCACTAGAGTGAGGGCTAAGTCTAGTGTATAAAAAGGTCATCCTTGACATTTTCACACTTGCTTGGGCCCTCCCTACTAAAATTGGGCTTCTTTATGCTTTATTTGGTCCTATTTTGCATCCACAAGCCTTAATTAATGCATCTTTCCAAGGATAATCCTGACATATATCTAATAACCAATCATAATTTAGTGATTTTGGATTGTATGGCCCATATTTAGGGATCTAGGACTCATACGCCACCTTGGGCATATGGGTCCCACCTAGGTTTCAAGGCCTAGATCTAAATTTAGCATAAAATTAAACCTTTCTTGAAAAATGTGTCCCAAGCTTAGCCTAATGGGACTCATATGCCACAACTGTCGTATGAGTCCCGCTTAGCTTAGATATAATTTAAATTCAATTTCTTGGTAGTATTTTATTCTCCTAGGTCTGATGTCGACTTGTAGTGTTGTAATTTCAAGAAATTTGACATAAACAAGTATAAACACAAGGTTATTTCACTCATTTTTCACCTAGAAAATTGATGAAGCGTTCTTATAGAAAATTTTTGATCAAGATCACTTACAAGAGCTTACAAGAGAATTCAAGAGTGATTATCAAGAATTTTGGAGCATTATTCAATATTCAAGCATCATGTCAAAGTCATCATGAATCATGTTTGTTTTTGAGCTAACATTTGTGATGTAGGATTTTATGGTTCAAGAAAGCATTCAAATCAAGATCTACAATATTCAAGCAAGAGTCAAGATCTACATTCATGCTAGCCATTTCTTACAAGATTGTAGCCTTTTGTTCAAGGGTATGGTGAGTTTCAACATAGCTTATTTGTTCATTCATCATTCCTTCATTCTATTTGATTTCATTTCAAGGTTTGATTACCAAAACAAGGTTTGACCAAGGAAAACCCCTATCCACTAACAAAAACCATTTTTCCCTCTCTTTGATGTGTGATTTCTAGATTTAGGTTGAAGATACATTGGAGAGAAAGTTTGCATAAAGTTGTCAAGATGTCAAAGTTGTCTACATTGCAAGATCACATAATGTCACTTCTAGAGCAAAATTTAGTGTTTCAGAACCAGAGATTTGAAAGGAAGCTACAGGAGATCATTAGAGGATAGCAAAATTTTAGATCAACCCTGGTACTGGGACTGAATCGCCACTTGTGGCATATGAGTCCCAGTATACCTATTTTCAAGCATTTTTTGTAGATCCTGGTTTAGCAGTTCTGGATTCAGATTTTGGCCTGGAACCCTAAGTTGGGACTAAATCACCCCTACTAGCATATGAATCTCAGTGTACATCAAAAAGTATCATTTCTAGGATTTCAGATCTTCATTCAAGCCTCTTTAGTTTCTAGGTGCACCTTTGTACTTTATCAGTTTACTGTTCTAATTTGAGTTCATTTCTAGGTCATTTACTTAAGTTTTACATATTATTTAAATTTCTTGTCTTTCCAAGCCCTAGCTTGGTGGTGAACCCTCTTTTATTCTTTAATCACACTCCTAGGACACCCTATTGTAGATCTCTTTCCCCCTTTGCATCCTTATATTGAGATCTCTAGGGCTTCTTTGAATCAAACTTTGAGAAAATTAGTTGTTCTATGTCCTAAAACATTAGGAATGACAATTTTTTATGTTTCAAACTCAAATAATTTTATTGAAGCTATGACGACTTGGTGAGGGATTAAGCAACTCCTGTGCTTGGGGTTACTTAAGGTGGAAATAAAAGGTAGCTCCCAAATTTTTGTGAATATCCTTCTTAATGACACACCCCCCTCCTTGGAAGATACATAGAATAATTGAAAATTGCATAAGGCACCATAATGGATTTCATTAGGTTAAAATTTTAACCATATTTTTCAAGAAGGAAATGGTGTTGCAGACTTGGCTTGCAACATGGGTATGCTAAACATCGAGTGGACTTATTGGAATTTGAATTCACATATCTTGAGAACATTTAGAACATTTTTCTTGGGATAAAATTAATTGTTACTTGCTACCCTTGATATGACTACTCACTCTAAGGTTGGTTGTGGTGGCTTGGCATATTTTTCGTATGGTTTGGGAAATCTTTATTTAGTTGCCCTTAATACTTTGTTATGGCTTGTTCTTGCCATGACTTCAAGGAAGGAGATATACATGGATTTTAATAATCATATCCCTAAGGCTCTTATGAGGGATTATATCACCCAGATGTTTAATAACTTTTCTTGTAATTATTTTATTGTTTCAAGGAAAAGCATTGATTTTAGGGGAGGGTCTTACTCTTAATTTTACTCACACTTGGAAGCTCACTCCTAGATACAACTTGGATATCTACATCATGCTCGTGAGAATCCCTCTCCTTTCTTATTTGAAGGGACCTCTCCATATTGTTATCATTACTATTGCGATTATTATTTCACCATCAGATGAAGGGGGTTATATGTTATGTTAGCCTTTGTCTATCTACAACAGGCACTTCTGATAGAAGAAATAAGATTTCTTACCATTTGAATTGCCACATGAACACTAAAAGGAATATTAGCAATTTTAGAAAAGGGGTTAAATGTTATTATGTGTTTTTCTCCACTTCCTTCCAGGTCAGTGCAGGATCATGGGGGTTCAAACTAGGCCTCTAAGTGGCAATGAAAATTCAAAAAAATAGAGTTAGGAAACTTGACATAAAAAATTGAATAGGTTATTAACATAACTTGAAAAATATGTAAGAACAAAACTTGTAGCAAATTGAATGTAGTTTCTAGGCTACTAGTCCTTTTTTGGAAAAAAAGTAAATTTGTTTTGCCAAAAATTACAATTTCAATGCAGTGGTATTAAATTTTTAGGAAAACGATAAGAAACAGGTGTATGTCTGACCACCCTAAGTACACAATTTTTTTTTTTTGAATCTTTCAATATATGTAGAGGACATACCTAGATGTGCCATAATTATTTTTGTAATCTTTTCCATGTAAATAATTAGTTATGATTTTTTTATTAGAACATTTTAGAATTATTAAAACGTGTGTCTAACCACCATAACTTGGTCAAAAATTTATAAAATTCAATTTCTTTTATCCTATAGTATGTGAAGCATAGAATGTGACATATCTTGTAGGTTCAAAAAATGTTAAGTAGTTTGAAAGTTATAGAAGTTTTTCAATCAACCTGATAATTAGGACTTTAGTCATAATGTATGTAGAAAATCAATAATAATTATTTATTAAATTCAAAATAAGGCATATCTTATATTGGTGGAAAGCTGACAATTTTTTCTATAAAACCTTTTCATTTCATGAAATCCAGATAAAAAAAAGTCGTTAGCCACAAGGGATAACTTTAGAAAACTAAGCGAATTTTCTAAATACATTTTTTGGGTTGAATTTCTAGGTTAGGCATTCTCAAACCAAATCTTGAGCCAAATCTCGAGGCTACTAATTTTGTTAGAAAAGATGGATATCCGAACTACCCGTATTATTTATAATACATAAAATTTAATATATACTAATATATTATATATATTATATAATATATTTAATACATAGTATATATTATATGTTTATTGATGTGAGGCCAATTCGTGAGAGAGAGGGAGTGGGAGGCACTTGAGAGAGAGAGAGAGTGAGAGAAAGACCTAAGAGGGAGTGAGAGACCTGAGAGGGATGGGGAGAGAGAAATTTTTGAGGGGTAGAGAGAGATAGTTGAGAGGGAGAGAGGGTGGGGGAGACAAAGAGAGAGTGTGAGAGACTTGAGAGAGAGAGAAATGAGAGGGAGGAAGAGATTAAGAATTGAGAGGGAGAGAGAGACTTGAGAGGGAGAGAGGGAGAGAAGAGAGAGAGAGAGAGAGAGAGAGAGAGAGAGAGAGAGAGAGAGAGAGAGAGAGAGAGAGAGAGAGAGACAAAGATAGAGAGAGATAGAGACAAAGATAGACAAAGACAGAGAGACAAAGAGATACAAAGAGACAAAGATATAAAGAGAGAGAGAGGGAGGGATGGACCTGAGAGAGAGAATTGAGAGGGAGACTTGAGAGGGAGAGAGAGAGAGGGAGTGGGAGGGACTTGAGAGAGAGATACTTGAGAGGGAGTGGGAGGACCTGAGAGAGAGGGAGTGGGAGAGACTTGAGAGATAAAGATAAAGGGAGGGAGAGACCTAAGAGAGAGGGAGTGGGAGGGACCTAAGAGTAAGCAGGAGAGAGAGAAAGAGAGAAAGACCTAAGAGGGAGGGAGAGAGATAGAATTGAGAGAGAGAAAGAGAAATACCTTAGAGGGAGAGTGGGAGAGTGATAGAGAGAGAGGGAGAGAGACTTGAGAGATCTAGAGAGACCCAATGGAGAGGGTGGGAGGGAGGGATAGAGGGAGAAAGTGGGAGAGAGAGTTGTCTAGTTAGGGTGGGAGGGAGAGACTTGAGAGAGTTTTTTGCACCTAAAGAGCTCTCATCCATGCTACTTATTTTAATGCAAGGTGAAGAATGTGGTTATTGTATTGTGCTTTCTTATTTTAATGATGCACAAAAGAGGATCACAAAGGATGCTGGTAAGATTATAGGCCTCAATATCATGTGAACAATTATTGAGCCAATGGTCGTAGCTATAACTTATGGCTTCCATGATGTATTCACTAGAGAAAGAAGCATTCTCATCTTTGATTTGGGTGGAGGTACGTTCGATGTGTTGGTTCTTTCTATTTGAAAGGTTAATATTACCATCATGGTTGTTAGAGGGGATATGTATTTGGGAGGTTAGTATTTTGATAACATAATGCTTAATTACTGTGTTCAAAAGTTAAATACAAAATACAAGTTGGATATCAGTAGTGCTAGAGCTAGAGAGGGAGAGAGTATAAGATATATAATATGTAGTATATATAATATATTATTTATATATTATATAGTATAAAATATATATTATATAATATATAGTAAATATATTATGAATAATGTCATCACTCCTTTGAATGAGTGCATTGCACGTTTTAATTCCACCCGAGAAAATTGTGTACATTGATAGAAGTTGGGATCCAAATTTCTTCATAATATTTATGGGCAATAACAATTGTTTTTTTGTGCTAGGTCATACATCTCCTATCAGCCTTGGAAGCCAAGAATAGTTTTATAGGCATTTCTAATGGACTATTAACAAGATGAGGCCAAAAAGGCCAAGGAAATTGCAGAGAAAAAATTTGAAGCCCAAGATTTGGAAGGTGCCAGGAAGATGGCATTGAAAGCTCAAAATATATATCCTCTTCTTAAAGGCCTCACTCAATTCATAGCAGTTCTGAATGTCCACATGGTTGCTGCTCTTGGACACAATTCCAAGGGATTGGTTGATTATTACAAGGTTTTGGATGTGGATGCTCATGCCCAAGTCTTTGTAATTAGAAAATAGTATACGAAATTGGCTTAGTTGTTGCACACTAATAAGAACTATGGTGTAGGAGCTGAGCGAGCATTTAAGTTGGTTGCAGAAGCCTAGATAGTTATTTCTAATGAAACTAAAAAGGCTCAGTATGATAAAATGAGAAGTGAATTGTGAAGGCATTTTAGGGGTAATGCCTATGGCAATTGGTCATCTAGTAATGAGTTTCATAAAGAAAGCCAAAGATTCTCAAACCAAAGTGTTTATGTTGTTGCCTCTACAGAGGCCACTGGAAGGTTTGTGCAAAAAAACTTTGACAAATTGGAGAAGGATTTTTAGTAGAGGAATAATTAGGGCTTTGGTATGGTGTCTAGTGCTGGTAAGAAAATAAAAAAATGGTGTTGACAATGGCGATGATGATGATGATTGTGTTATTATGGAAGATGGTTTTTGTAGGGAGAGTGATAGGGTAGACACCTATCATGGAAATTCATGTACAATCTTGAGTACAAAGGTGAAGGGGATGGTCATAGTTGGTCTGCCCCTGAATCATGATCAAGTTAAGCCCCACAAAACTTGTGGGGAGGAGAGTAGGGGGAAATATCACAACACTAATAATTTAATAATAAAAGTAAAAAGAAACAAAAAGGAGAAGATGATGGTTGTGCCAAGTGCTGATTTTTAAGATTTTGATGGAGACAGAGCAGAAGAGTCATTTGAGGTAAACCAGATTTGGGCTACATATGATGATGAGGATGGAATACCTCAGTTTTATGCTTGGATATAGAAGATTATCTCCTTTCATCAATTTAAGGTGTAGATAACTTGGTTTGACTCAATGCTCAATAACAATCCCACTCTTATTAAATGGCACAAAGCTAGGTTTTATAAGGGGTGTGGAGATTTCAAGTTTCTAAATTCTATTAATAATATATATAGTATATATATATATAAAATAATACTATATATAATATATTATATATTATGATATATTAATGTATATTTTATTATGAGATATTAATATATAATACATTATTATATTTTTATAATACATAATATTAGTTTTGTGTGTTATTTGGTTTATAAAAATCAAACGATAATGAATATTTGTTATTTAGTGTATGGGTTTTGAAGCTTCCCCTATGCATTCTTATTGTTCGGTCAATATTGTATAGGTATGCATACATATTAATATATAATAAAAATTATATACTGTATAGTATAAATTAATATATATAATAATATTAACTTAATATATTAATTTGTATTAATATATTAAAATATATTTATATATATTTATATATTAATATATATAATTTAAAAGGGGGAGAGAGAGTGGGGAAGGGAGAGTGGAAGAGAGGGAGGGAGACTGGGAGAGATGGAGAGGGAGAGAGAGAGAGGGAGACTGGGAGAGAGAGAGAGGGGGGGGAGGGAGACAGAGGGAGAGAGAGAAAGAGAGAGGGAGAGAGGAGAGAAAGAGGAGAGAGGGAGAGGGAGAGAGGGAGAGGGATAGAGAGAAAGAGAGATAGAGAGAGAGACAGAGGGAGAGTGGGAGAGAGAATTAAGAGGGAAAGCAATATGTTGCCTTATATCTATAATAGTAAATAAAAAATTTTTCACATTACCCTTGGACCCTTGCGAGCTAAATGAACTTAACTGTACCTTATTCAAGGTGTTGTAAAGTGTTGTACCACACATTCACACTTTTCTAGGGTTTTCATAAATAAATGGGCTTCTTTATGCCTTATTTGGTCGTGTTTTGCATCCACAAGTCATAATTAATGCATCTTTTCAAGGATAATCCTGATATAAATCAATTGTTTTATAGAAAATAAGGGCTCACTAGAATAAATTGATCAAGATGATGAATCACTTATTTTGTAGGGTATGAAACATTCAATTATGAGGGTCAAAACATGGAAATAACAATAAGAAACTAACCCTAACTATTACAGTAACTATGAGGGGAGTTTTGAGAGCTTAGAAAAATGTGTACCTTGCTACAAGAAGCCTATTTTTTAGGGCACAAAGGGCTCATTCTCCTTTATTGGCGAATGGGTCCCTATTAGGGTTTCTAAAACTAAGATATGGGTTATTTTATTCAATGTCTACACTCTCAGATTCCCAGTTGTCAACTCCCAAAAACCTGTAAGAAATTATGTAGCTTCAATTTTTCGTTCTTACACTATGAAGGCCAATCTTGCAACTTGAAATTTTTTGTAATTTTGCTTCAAACTTGTTCTACACTTGATCTTCAACCTATAAATCTGCAAACACACACTCAAGAGGAGAAAAACTTGTTGATTGTTATTGAATAGGGTTTGCCTAAGTCAAACCCTTTGCAGGTAATTAA
Organism: Sequoia sempervirens; assembly: GCA_007258455.2. Classification (NCBI taxonomy): domain Eukaryota; kingdom Viridiplantae; phylum Streptophyta; class Pinopsida; order Cupressales; family Cupressaceae; genus Sequoia; species Sequoia sempervirens. Next base: position 154,384 of record VDFB02138535.1, read on the forward strand.
ACCAAATAATGAAATAAAGTAATTGAACCATGAAACATGAAATGATGTAATGTTGATACCTTGGATGTTGTCTTGGAGTGTAAATCTGCAATCTAACATGTAGTGGCCATTAAGAATGTATATCTTGATCATTGAATAAGATGTAAACAATGCTTGCAAGTAGATCTTCAATGCTACATCCACTATCTTAGCTCAACACCATGTAGGAATGCACCAAACCCTTTCCATGATGAAATGATCTTGAATTTATGCAATAAACTCTTGATAATCTACCTTGAAATGCCTTTGAAAATGCTCTTTAAGTGCTCTAATGCTCTTGTGAAAGTACTCTTACGATCACTTGAACTTGCTAGGAGAAAACAATGTGAATTAACCCCATATTTATACTAAATTAAGAGATTAACCCCAAAATTCAAACAATTCAAGCTGACACTAGATCTGGAAACAAACATTATTAAAACCCCTCCAAAATGAAATTCAAAAAGGGGGTCCTCATTAAGGGAGGAACCATTAGCCACCTAGGGAAAATGGATCCTAGCACTATTTTCTAGGACCTTGCCTTTGGGGAATGAAAGTACATCAAAGACCCATGTGAAATTTACAAAGAAAGGGGGATCCTATAGAGGGAGGACCCATTCACCACCTAGGGTGAATGGTTCCTAGCACCAATTTCTAGGACCTCAATTTTCCCAATTAAATGTTAGGGTATGTGCAGGATCATCATGGAAAAAATAGGCAAAAAATTTAGAAAAATCAGAGTTAGGAAACTTGATGTAAAAAAATGAATAAGTTGTCTATATTATTTCAAAAATATGTAAGAATAGAATCTGTAGAAAATTGAATGTAGTTTCTAAAATACTAGGTTTCTTTAAAAATAAATAAAATCTATTTGGTGAAAATTTGAAATTTCAATGTAGTGGTACTTAAATTTCAGGGAAAAGATAAGAAGTAGGTGTCTTTCTAACCACCCTAACCATAATAAAATTATAATATTCATATATAAGATTTTAGATATAAGTAGAGGACCCATGCCCCAATGTGATGCATATTTTTTTGTAATTTTTTTCCAAGTAAATAATTAAGTATGAATTTTTTATTACAAATTTTTAAAAAATATAAAACTCGTATGTTTGACCACCTTAACTTGGTCAAAACTTCATGAAATTTATGTTTTATTTTTTTAATCCTATAGTATGTGAAGCATAGAATGTGACACGTATTTTGGATTCAAAAAATGTGATAACGTTTGAAAGTTATAGATGTTTTTCAATTAGCCTATTAATTAGGACTTTAGTCATAATTTGAATAGAAAATGAATAATAATTACTTACTAAATTCAAAATAAAAGCATAATTTATATAGGTGGAAAGTTGAGAATCTCCTTTAAAAACCCTTTTCATTTCATCAATTTTGGGTAAAAAAATAGTCGTCAGCTACATACCCATCATATTGCCACTTTTTGGCCCATCATGATCCTGCACATACCTGTTATGTAATTTGAATTATGGGTTTTAGGATAGATCTTCAGGAGGTGTCACAAATAAGGATTAAATTTGAATTAAAGGGCCAATTAACTCTAATTAACCACAATTAATTAAGGAGACACTAGATAAGTGTGAAAGTGTGTTACAACACTGTACAACACTTAAAAGAGGGTACAAATTAAGTGCATTTTATTGAAAAGGGAGCGCAAGATCAATGTGAATGTGTTACAACACATTACAACATTAAACCTAGGAAAAATTAGGTTAATTCAATGACAATTATTCCCAAATCAAGTAAGGAAAAATGATACTTTTTCCATTACTAAATTTTTCCCCCACTTTAGTAAGAGGATGACCCCATGTCAAACTCACAATAAAGTAGACATTCAAGACACTTAAGTATGTAGCAATAACAAAGGTACATAATCATACCCTATCAAAGTCCAAGAAAAAAAAAGAAAAAAAAAAGGATCAAGTACACCAGTTCCAACGCGATGTGGAACAAGGTTGTTTGTCTGTAACATATGTTGCTCACTCTAGGGTAGTGGAACCTTAGTTTGTCCACTAGGTGAGTTATCCCAACAAGGTGGAAAATGAGAGAATCATATTAGCCTCTCATACCATACTGAATTTATCCTCCTAACAACTTTGATAAGCACCACAATGTAATTCTTTTGTAAATGCTTTTGTAATGTCATGTAAAATTTTGTTAAAGGGGATTTTGATTTGTTTGTGTAAGGTCTTCTTCTTATAGAGTATTGTGCCTAATGTCTCCAAGAGAGGACAAATCAAGGGTGTAAGATCATCTCTCATGGGATGCCTCTTTCACATCATGCCATGAAGGTATATCGTACACTCTTGGAGGACATAAAACCCAATGACACCACCAAAAAAAGGACACTTCACAAGAAAAAAGAAAAATCACGCCATGAAATGTGATAAAAGATGTCATCGATGTATGCCCCCACTTTAAATTTTTTTCTACACCATACTATGAGCAATTCCTTTAAAGTAGCCAATGTTTTATCCTAAGACATGAGATCTTTCCTCGAAAAACCCTATGCCAAGTCATATGTCTCCGAAATAAGTTGTGTCATGAAATAGGAAAGGAAGGGTTGCCCCCATAAATACATAATGGATCTATGGATTCAGGGTTCGTATGTCTTTGCTACAATGTTTCCATAGAGCACAAAACTATCATCATTCCCCAAATACTCATAGAATTGGAAGAATGACACAAATAGATCAAAAACAAAGAAAAATCCTTTCGGGTCAACACGGAAGAGACCTAAATGTCTTGACACCTTGCATCATCCCCAAAAGGAAAACACAAGACAAATGAAAAAGATAAAGAAAATATTTTGGGTCAACATGGAAGAGACCTGAATGTCTCGACGCTTTGAGTCATCCCCAAAAGGAAAACACAAGACAAATGAAAAAGATAAAGAAAATATTTTGGGTCAACATGGAAGAGACCTAAATGTCTCGATGCCTTACGTCATCCCCAAAAGGAAAACACAAGACAAATGAAATGAATACGACATATAGAAGAATGAAAGGTACACATAGAGGAATGCACAAAGAGAGAGATATACAACAAATGAAACATCACAGAGGATCACATTATGCACATACAATCACAAAAAGAAAACATGAAAATGTAAAAGACTAGTAAGGAACATGCGAGTCAACCTAAAGCAAGTCGTACGCATCCCAATCTCAATCTATATAAATGGAAGGAGGACAACTCGCTAAAGGGACAAGAGAAAGTCCTGAACTAGGGGAAGGCTATCAAATTCTTGCCCCCACATAGTGCAAGGCAAGAATGAGCCTAGATATGTGATGAGAATAAGCTCCTTGCATCAAATAAAATGATTTGCAATCAGTGTAAAACATGTAATAGTGAGAATGTTTGAGGTTCTAGAACTATTACATAGTATGGAGCATAATGCATGCTTTAAGGGACTATTTCTATGATGTCAAGTTGTTTAAATATGTGTTGGAAATCATGACAATAATCGATACTATTTCCAAGAGTTCTATGGTATTGACAATGTGGAAGATTTTCATCTTTAGGATATCATTTTAGCATTTCTCGCATGGGTGGTAATGTTATAAGTCCACGGTGTAGAAGTATCTGTAAATTATTTTCAATATCAGTTGGTGCATAAGGGAACTGAAGTTTCTTTAATTTGTAAGGCCTTCTGAGCTTACTAGATTCACCTATTTCTTGTCTTTGCTTGCTAGGTTCACAAATTTCTCTAGGTGGATATAGGGTAGGAGGACCCAAGATGACCTTGTCTTCTTTATTATTGTCAAGAGGAGGATCTAAGACAATCCTACCATTGTTATGAGGTGTTGATTGTTCTTTAGGAAAGAAAAAACTTATTTCAGGAGAGGAATCTTGATACCCTAACCCTTTAGTTTCTTTGCTTGGTATTTGTTCTAGGAGTTGATGAATTTCATGTTCACTTCTTGTGTCACATCCTTGTTTACTTAATATTGTGAATTCTTTTCCATATGTTTCTTCGAGGTTGATTGATGTGTTGGTTACTTTGTTAACATCAGATGGTTGAATTTTTTCTTGTTTAGAGGAGCTAGGTTCACCTATGGTGGGGAACTTAGGCTTAATTTTTGTTTCAAATTTAGGGTGTAAATAACCAAACACCTCAAGTGATGGGATAGTGGGGGGTGTTGGTTCCCTCATGGAAGGGTAAATAATGTATTATTCTCAAGCTTATTAAGGAAATCATTTATGAATTCATCCATGTTGGCATCATCTTCTCCAGTGATGTCAACATCACGAGGAGGACATGCATTAGGAGTTGTGTGAGCATGAGTAAGTTCAATTTCATTAGGGTAATTTCCAAACAAAAACTTGAAACATCAACCAAATAGAACAAGGATTTCTACAAATTGCTTAAATAGTTATACATTTTCAGAATTTCAGATCTAAACATGGTAATTTGTTGATTACAAAATGCAATAAACTAGAAATGAAATGTTGTAAATGCAATTTTGATTTTTGACAATGCACTGAAATGAAGAAATATAAGCTAAATGCAATGGATTTGATGAAACAAAAAATTAGGAAACTAAAATAGGAAAGTAACAGGAACAAACAAAATCCTAAAACTAATCTTTTAATTTCCTGAAAATGTAGACCAATAGCTAATAGGGATTCATTCGCTAGTAAGGCCGAATGGGTCCTGGATAGGATTTTCTGAGACATTTCTGTTGATTTCAGAGTGATTTTTAATGCCTTTTCAGATGCCAGAAGGTTCAAGTTGGACCTTTCCAGGGACTGATTCACCAATAAAGGTGAATGGGTCATGATTAGCTATTTTTAAACTATTTTTAATGATTTTCCAGCTTTTAGTAATGTCTTTTAGTTCTAGGTCTGAGGCGGCGAGTTTTAGTTTCAAATTTTCTAGAAATGCAATGAAAAGATGAATGGAAGGACCTCTATTGACATAAAATTTGTTTCAATTTTGAAATGTAAATGTACGAGATCTAAATGATATGCATAATAATTGATTTATTTTTGTATTTTTCAGATTTAGAGAGATGAAAAACAATGCAAATTTAAACCCTAAATGAGATGCAATTTTGAATGCAATGCAAGAAACCCTAAATAAGATCTTAATTCAATGAAAATGATATGCAAATGAGTGCAAGATCTAATTTGAGATGCATTGAAAGACTTCCAAATCAGAAAATTACAATGTTCAATAATTTGGGTCCACCATTATATTTCATAGAAAAGTACAGTTCGCCAAAATGAACTGATCAAGATAATGAACCACTTATTTTTGTAGGGTATGAAACATTTAATTATGAGGTTCAAAACATGCAAATAACAATCAGAAACTAACCCTAACTATTATAGCAACTATGAGGGGAGTTATGAAAGCTTAAAATGATGTGTACCTTGCTACAAGGAGCCTATTTTTAGGGCACACAGGACTCATTCTCCTTTAGTGGAAAATGGGTCCCTATTAGGGTTTCTAAAACTAAGATCTGGGTTATTTTCTTCAATATTTGCACTCTCAGATTCTTGGTTGTTAGCTCCAAAAACCTATAACAAATTTTGTAGCTTCAATTCTTTGTTCTTGCACTATGAAGGTTAATCTTGCAACTTAACAACTTTTGTAATTTTGCTTCAAAATTCTTCTCCACTTGATCTTCAACCTATAAATCTACAAACACACACTCAAGAGGAGAAAAACTTGTTGATTGTTAGTGAATAGGGGTTTTCCTAAGTCAAACCCCTTGTAGGTAATTAAACCAAATGATGAAATAATTTAATTCAAGCATGAAACATGAAATGATGTAATGTTGATACCTTGGATGTTTTCTTGGAGTGTAAATCTACAATCTAACATCTAGTGGCCATGAAGAATATAGATCTTGATCCTTGAATAAGATGTAAACAATGCTTGCAAGTAGATCTTCAATGCTACATCCACTATCTTAGCTCAACAACATGTAGGGATGCACCAAACCCTTGTCATGATGAAATGATCTTGAATTGCTGCAATAAACTCTTGATAATATTCCTTGAAATTCCTTTGAAAATGCTCTTCAATTTCTCTAATTCTCTTGTGAAAGTACTCTTATGATCACTTGAAATTGCTCAGAGAAAAAAATGTGAATTAACCCCGTAGTTATACTAAATTAAGAGATTAACCTCAAAATTCAAACAATTCAAGCTAACACTAGATCTAGAAACAAACATTATTAAAATCCTGCTAGAATAAAATTCAAAAAGGGGGTCCTCATTAAGGGAGGACCCATTTACCACCTAGAGTGAATGGGTCCTAGCACTGTTCTCCAAGACCTTGCCTTTGGGAAATGAAAGTAAATCAAAAACCAATGTGAAATCTACAAAGAAAGGGGAGTCCTATACAGGGAGTACCCATTCACCACCTAGGGCTAATGGGTCCTAGCACCAATTTCCAAGACCTCAATTTTCCCAATTAAAAGTTATTTAACTTGAATTATGGGTTTCATGATAGATCTTCTAGAGGTGTCACAAATAAGGCTTAAATTTGAATTAAAGTTCCAATTAAATCTAATTAACCACAATTAATTAATGAGACCCTAGACAAGTGTGAAAGTCACGCTACAAGACTTTACAACACTTAAAAGAGGGTACAAATTAGGTACATTTTATTAAAAAGGGGGCTCAAGATCAATGTGAATGTGTCACAACACATTACAACATTAAACCTAGGCAAAATTAGTTTAATTCAATGACAATTATTTCTAAATCAAGGAAAAAAGATATTTTTTCCATTACTACATCACAACCAATCATAATTCATGTATTTCTAGGTTGTGTGTCCTAGATTTAGTGATTTTGGACTCATATGCCACCTTGGTCATATGAGTCCCACCTAGGTTTTAGGGCCCCGATCCAAATTTTGCATCATTCTAAGTATTTTTGAAAAATGTGTCCCATAGTTAAACCTAATGGGACTCATATTCCACTTCTAGTGTATGAGTCTCATGTGGCCCAAAATCAAATTTAATTCAAATTCTTGGTAGGATTTTATTCTCCTAGATATGATGTTAGCTTGTAGTGTTGTAATTTTGAGAAATTTAGCATAAAAAAGTATAAATACAAGTTTATTTCACTCATTTTCACCCCAAGCTTTCAAGTATTCATGCATTATAGAAAATTTGTGATCAAGGAAGAATTCAAGAGTTTACAAGAGCATTCAAGAGTCTTCAAGAGATGATTATCAAGTGTTTTAGAGCATCATTCAAGGATCAAGCATCATGTCAAAGTCATCATTCATCATGTTTGTTTTTGAGATAACATTTCTAATGTAGGGTTTTATGATTCTGAAAGGAAAGGAGATGTGTCAAAATGCCTTCCTAATGCTAATTCTAAAAGGAATAGTGTAGACTACAATTTCAAAAAAAATTACAGTTCATTAAAGATGCACATTATTAGAATAACAAAATAGACAATTAAGATCATACATAGAATTGAACACCTGTATTTAATGTGGGAAAACCCTTATGGGAGAAAAACCCACACACCAAGTTAAGCCTCTTTGTATTACAGTAAATGAATTACATATAGAGATTCAAACTTCACTTTTAGATGTCAATTTCACAACAATAACATTTCCCTGATCAACCTTGTAAAAATAAAATCCTGATTATAGTTCATTATGACTCATTGTTACAATGCTTATACAACATACAACGAAGAGCACCAACTTGTCGAATCATCCAACCATCACATCCTCTCACTGTTATAGTACGTTGCAATGTATAGCAAATGAGCATGGTCAATTCGATCTCTGTAAAAATGGTTCGGTTTAGTTTCCACTGTAGAGAAATTGTCAATCTCACCAGTCATTGAACAGTCACCACCAACTCAGCATGGTCCTCCAATGCCCATCATACAACTTAGTAGTTCAACCAAATCAGTGTTCATTCAACCATGGTCCACCTTCAAGTCCATTAGCATGACCAATACTATCGATGAGAGACTGGAAAGTCACATCCATATCCCATGTATCCTTGATGTCCCAAAAGAACCATCATGACCATGAGCATCACCAAGAGTCGCCACAATGTAAAAAATTTGTCCCAAGGCCAGCCCTATTGGTAAGAAAACAAGCATCAGAGATAGTTTGAAATGTCTCATCAAAGTCTTGAGTCATCCCAATGACCTTAAGGTCAACTTTAGTTTGAAACATCTCATCAACAGGAGTCACACCAATGTCCGACTAGAATAGATCATCAGTAAGATAATGCGCTTTAGTAAGATTCACCACAAAGTTCCATGTCTTGTCGATGACCCAAGCTAGACGACCTTCGCCTGGATGGACAAGAATCTTCCTAACAGAACTCTTTAGCCATACTTCTATCATCGATGAGAGTTAGGAAACTTGCACCGATAGTTTAGGTCACACCAACGACTTCCTTCAGTTGCACTTCAGCAAGACCAATTACTAGTCACACTGATCTGATCACTTTGAGCCTTTAGAACCAAATGCTCATTGGAAAAACATTCCAGATGTCTTATCAATTTTACTCTTTCAGGAGGTTCAGGTTAGTAAGTTTGAGGCACATGTCTCCAACAATCTCCCACTTGATGAAGATCTTATTGACACCTCCAAAGCACTCAAAAACTACTGAGATTCATGGGCTCGAAGGACCATAGAACTAGCACACCACCTATACTTGTATGTTCTCACTAGTTTCATTAATGCATTTGCAAATTTTTTTGAAGTATCCACCTTTTCAAGACTAACCTTTCTATCCTCCACCATATCGAGAAAAAAGTGATACTGCACATCAATATGTTTCATCCTGGCATGGAAAGTGGGATTTTTTTCCAAGAAAATGGCACTCTGACTATCACAACAAATAGTGACCTACCCTGCATTGAACCCAATATCAAAACAAAGACCTCTAATCCAAATGGATTCTTTACAAGTGTGTATTTCTGCTATGTACTCTACTTCCATAGTGGATAGAGCAACTACATCCTGCCACTTGCTCATCCAACTAACTACTCCACCATTCAACATGAAAATATATCTACTAGTGGATCTTCTTTTTTCAATGTCCCCTACCCAATTAGAATCCACATAACCTCAAACACTGAGAGATCTTTGTATTCCAACCGAGTTACCATGATAGCACAAAGTGTATTGAGAGGTACCTTTTAAATATTTAAAGACTCTTTTCACAACATCCCAATGTGGTCTTCCATGATTAGCTATAAACTAACTAAGTACTCCCACTGCTTGGGAAATATCTAGCCTTGTACAGACCATTGAATACATTAAAATTCCAACTACACTTGCATAAGGCACTTTGGTCATGTCCTCTAGAGTTCCTTATGCAAAATGATACTTTGGACAATCTTCAACATATAGCTTCATTCCCTACAATACGAGAACAACTAGTTGCTTGGAATCATTCATACCAAACCTCTCCAGGATAGTATTGACATATATACTTTGGCTAAGCCAAAGCTTTCTACTTTATCTATCCCTAGTTATTTCCATCCCCAGAATATACCTTGTTGCACAAAGATCCTTCATTTCAAACTTTGCAAGCAATTGAGATTTTAGATCAAAAATCATAGTCTTGCTATTTCCTATGAATAGAATATCATCAACATATAGGGAAATAATAAGAACTCAATCATTTTTAGTTTTGAAGTATACACAATGATCATATTTCAATCTTACAAATCCCAATGGCAAGACAAAAGTGTCAAATTTTGGGTACCACATTCTAGGCAACTGTTTCAAACCATACAAAGATTTCTTCAACTTGCAAACCAAATTTTCTTTACCTTTTTCCACAAAATGCTCAGGATGAGACATATAAATTTCTTCTTCAAGATCTCCATGAAGAAACACTATCTTCACATCCATCTGTTCAATCTCTAAGTCATACACTACTGTAAGTGACAAAAGAAATCTAATAGATGTCAGCTTAGCTATAGGAGAAAATTTTTCTCCATAATCAATTCCCTCAATCTGGGAATACCCCTTTGCAACCAACCTCACTTTGTACTTTTCAATACTGCCATCTAAACCAATTTTATTTTTAAATACCCACTTACAGCCAATAGCTTTTCTTCCTTCAGGTAAGGGAACCAAACTCCAAGTTTCATTCTTCTTCAATGACTCCATCTCCTCATTCATGGCTTCCAACCATGATGTAGAGTCAAGGTGAAGAATAATCAAAACAATTCCAATGTCAATCCAACAATAATGAACTCTTCCTTGAAACACCTTCAACCTGTAAGCATCAACTCACCCTCAAGGGTCTCAACCCTTCAAATTTGCAAAAACAACTACCAATATCCACCAAGACCCTAAAAAAGTTCCTCAACATTCTAATGATGAAAATTTAGCCATTCAAATGCAATCTCAAAGTTTGATTCAACATAACCTTCAAAAACTCACCTTTTACCACTAGCACTCCTTGTAGTATAGGAAAACCAATTTTTTATCATTTTGGACAAATCCTTCCAAAACACTTGAGAAATAAATCATATAATCAAGGACCCATTTTATATTCATTCAACATATCAAAAACCCAATTATCACTCCTTTGGATCAAAAGCTTCAAAATCAAGAATTTCACACTTTTAGGCCTCCAATTAGGCCATTTTTACAAAGAGACCCCCCTTAAATCTTCATACCAGGTTACCACACCTAAAAAAATTATTTTATTGTGTTTCAAAATAGGTTATTTTCTAGGTATTAGGACCCTATGTGCTCATATAGACCCCAAATGCCAAAACCCTCCTAAAACCACAAGAACCTAGGGTTTTGGGGCATCATTATTGTTTCTCCAACTTCCAGATCTCTCCCAATCAATCCAACTGCTCAAAAATATTTTTTTGGGTCCTATAATGCTTAAAAGAAACTCATTATGCTTTGGGCCATGTTAATTCTTCAGTCATTTGGTCTGTGCCATCATCTTCATAGGGAAAATCATACATTCCAGCCCTGTCTTTCATGCTACAACCCAAGAAAACTTTATTTCATGCCTCCTATTCATTGGAAGTCATTACCTACCCCTCAAAACATCATCCCATTGAGTCACAAGGAGTTACAGTAGGTGGGATGATGTTTTAGCCATTACAATGGCACCAAAAACCCTTAAGTCTACTCAACCTGGTATGGAGAAATTAGTGGTTTACAAGCCTAATATTCTAAACTAACCCCTGTGAAAGTACCAAAATCAAGTTAGAACATATTCCTACAAATTCATATGAGTAAATAAGGCATGTGAAGCCTGTACGGCCTGCTAACAATGAGAAAATACTGAAAACATAGAGAAAATAACAAGAAAATAGGAAATCTTCAAAGACTTGTATTCTCTTGGCAACAACAACCTGTTCTCGGGCTTCCCCAATGAGTTTATAACCTTTTCCAAGCTGTTCAATTCCCCTAACGTCCACAACTACCAAACAAACACCTTTTGAAAGCATATAACTGGTGGAATTACAATTATGTTGCTTAATGCAACTCATAAACTTGAAACCTTATGCTTTTACCTTCATGACTCTATTAAATGTAATCTAATATTATTTCCTTTTTAGGCTTACAAATGAGATTTATTGAATCCTTTTAGTATAAGAAAACATTTTGCCTACTAGACACAAGAATTTATACCTAGGTGATATGGTGCCCCTGCACCAAACTAGGAGTCTAAATCAGGCATTTCAATTGCCTCTTTCACAGTCTTAGGATCATCAACATTTGTAATCAAAGCATAAGCATAGTTTGCATCCAAAATGGAAAAACAATACCTTTTAGGTTGTCACTTCTCATGTGTAGACCTCCTCATAGGCAGATGTAGAGGATGAGGTTGTGGTTCTTCTTCTTGTTCAGAACTCTCAGAGCTGGTTGAACTCTCCTCAGATTTAGGTACAATTTCAATTCATAGTTCCTCTTTCTCTGGGGTTAGAGGTATTTCAACTACATCCTTTTTCTCTTCATTCTTTGTCTCCAATTGTAGATCTACTAAAGAAGGTTTCAACTCATGAAGAATTACACTTCTATTGTATACAACCTTTTCAGACATAGGATTCCAGAGTTTGTATCCTTTCACATCGATGCTATAACCAATGAAGATACATTTAACCACTTTGTTCTCCAACTTAGATCTTTTTATATCAGGCACATAAGCATATGCCTCATAGCCAAATACTTAAATATATCTTAGAGAGGGCTTCTTACCAGACCAAGCTTTCATAGGAATTTTTTCAACAAGTGCTGAAGAGGGAGATCGATTTACCAAGTAACATATTGTAGCCACAACCTCAACCCAAAACTTCTGCTCTAGACCAGCATTGCTCAACATACTTCTTTCTCTTTCCATCAACGTCCTATTCAACCTTTCAACAACACCATTTTGTTGTGGGGTGTAAGGTGTTGTCTTATGCCTTTTGATACCATGGTCCTTATAGTATGTTCTGAAATCTACAAAACAAAAGTCACTACCATTAACTATCCTCAAGCATTTAATTTTCTTACTAGTCTAATTTTCAACCTAGTTCTTGAACTCTTTAAACCAACTGAACACTTTTGATTTACTTTTTAGAAAATATATAAATGCCCTTCTCGAATAATCATCAATAAAAGAAACATAATATCTTGATTTTGATAACAAAGGAATATTTACTGGACCAAAAACATCAAAGTGTATATAATCTACAACACTAGAAGATTTATGAGGACTAGAATAAAATGAAACATGATGTTGCTTTCCATAAATGCAATGCTTGCAAAAAATGAACTCAGGGTTACATTCATCAAGCCCCTCAACCATATTTTTATTTTTCAAGGCTTTTAAACCTTTTTCACCAATGTGATTGAGCCTTTGATGCCAAAGCATTGTCTTTTCTGCTAGGATTTTTCACCTCGAAAGTTTTTGGCCCTATAGGGACTTCAGTCTCCTCTACATGAGCAACCTTGCTTGACTTTCTTGAGACATTGTTACATTGAACAACAAGTGTGTCCAACTTATACAGGGTACCAATTCGAGCACCCCTAGCCAACACCATTGAGCCTCTAGTCATTTTGCAACCACTGCTTGAGAATGAAACTTGCACTCCAACATCATTCAGCTTGCTTAAAGAAAGTAAATTTTGAGCTATACCTGGGATGTGCATTATGCCATCAATTCCCTTAATTCTTCCATTAGGAAACTAAATTCTTACTCTTCCACAACCAACAATTTGGAGATTTGAATCACTTGCTAGATACACCTTTCCACCATCATAGTTCTTATACTTCAAAAACCATTCTTCATGAGATGTCATGTGAAAAAACGCACCTCAATCAACTAGCTAGACATCATCTGATGCCTGAGTTGTCAAGGCTGCAATGAAGGCATCTCCCTCACTCTGAGAAGGATCATTGTGTGAAGAGTTGCTCTTCTTATTTTTATCCTCTTTACAATCCTTATGGACATGACCAGGCTACCCATAGTTCCAACATTTCACCTTGGAATTCTTGCTAGGAGATTTTGATCTCCCCTATGACTTGGATTTTGACTTCTTGTTCTTCTTTTTTCCTTTCTCTTTTGATCTACCATGAACAACAAGGTCCTCCTTTGCTATCTCAAAAAAATTCCTTCTCATTTCTTTTGACAGTAATGAAGCAACCACGTTTTCCATCTCGAAAGTGGTTTTCGTACTCCCAATAGCCATTACTAAATGATCCCAAGAGTCAGGCAAGGAACATAACAAAAGCATACAATGATCTTTTCCATCAATATTTACACCAATAGATGTTAACTAAGAAAGGATCATATTGAACACATTCAAATGATCAACCACTGATGCTACTTCCTCCATTTTCAAAGAGTACAACTTATTCCTTAGGCATAGCTTATTTACCAAGGACTTACCTTGATAAATATAACCAAGTTTCTTCCACAAGGAAGCTATAGTATTCTCTTCATGAACATTTAGAAGCACATAGTCTGTAAGACAAAGTATAATCAACCCTTTGGCCTTTCTGTCTGTGAGGTCCCAATCCTCTTGCTTCATGCTTGAAGGTTTATTTCTAGACACAATAATCTAGAGATCTCTATCCACCAACAGGTCTTCCATTTTGAGTTTCCACAACTCAAAATTGCCACCATTGAACTTTTCAACTTCTACTCTTCCTAATGTGCTTGCAATCTCAATCTGCAATCGAGATTACTAAACTCCTCTGTAAGACTCCCACTACTAAATTAGCACAAAAAACCAACCCTACCCACAAGGATAACACAACTGGCCAGGCTCTGATACCACTTGAAAGGAAAGCAGAGGTGGAGAAACGCCTTCCTAATGCTAATTCTAAGAGGAATAGTGCATACTATAGGTTCAAAAACAATTACAGTTCATTAAAGATGCACATTACTAGAATAACATAATAGAAAATTAAGATCATACACAAAATTGAACACCTATATTTAACATGGGAAAGCCCTTACGGAAGAAAAACCCACACACCAAGTAAAGCCTCTTTGTATTATAGTAAACGAATTACATACAGAGATTCAAAATTCATTTTTAGATGTCAATTTCATAGCAACAACATTTCCGTAATCAACCTGGTACAAATCAAATCCTGATCATAGTTCGTTATGACTCACTGTTACAATTCTTATACAACATACAACAAAGAACACCAACTTGTTGTATCATCCAACCATTGAATCCTCTCACTGTTACAATATTTTTCAATGTATTCAAAACATCCATGGTCGATTCGATCTCTATACAAATGGTTCGGTTCAGTTTCCTCTTTAGAGAGACTATCGATCTCACCAGTCATTGAATAGTCACCACCAACTCATCATAGTCCCTCCAATGTCCATCGTACAACTCAGAAGTTCAACCAAGTCAGCGTTCGTTCAACCATGGTCCACCTTCAAGTCCATTGGCATGACTATACTATCGATGAGAGATTGGAAAGTCACATTGATATCCCATGTCTCCCTGATGTCCCAAAAGAACCATCACAACCATAAGCATCGCCAAGATTCATCGCAATTTCAAACATTTGTCCCAAGGCTAGCCTTATTGGCAAGACAACAAGCATTAGAGATAGTTCAAAATGTCTCATTGAAGTCTCGAGTCATCTCGATGACCTCAAGGTCAACTGCAGTTTGAAACACCTCATCAATAGGAGTCACACTGATGTCCGACTAGAACAAACTTATCGAAAAGAAAACATGCTTCAGTAAGATTCACCATGAAGTTCCATGTCTTCCCAATGACCCAAGCTAGAAAACCTTCACGTGGATCGACAAGAGTCTCCTTGACATAACTCTTTGGCCAAACTTCTCTTATCGATGAGAGTTAGATAACTCGTACCGATAGTTCAGGTCACACTGACGACTTCCTTCAATTGTGCTTCTGCAAGAACAGTCACTAGTCACACCAATCTGATCACTTTGAGCCTTTAGAACCAAATGCTTGTCGGAAAAACATTCTAGATGTCTTACTTATTTTACTCTTTCAGGAGGCTGAGGTCAGTAAGTTTGAGGCACATGTCTCCAACAAATTCAAGCTAGTATTCAATTCAAGATCTATCACATTCAAGCAAGAGTCAAGATCTACATCCATTAGATCCACTTCATACATTTTTGCAACACTTTATTGCTAGGGTTTGGTGAGTTGCAAGATTACATTCTGTTCATTCATCATTCCTTCATCTTATTTCATTTCATTTCAAGGTTTGATTACCAAAACGGGGTTTGACTGAGGCAAACCATTTCCACTAACAAAACAACATTTTTCCCTTTCTTTAGTGTGTGATTTGCAGACCTAGGTTGAAGACACATTGAAGAGCAAGTTTGGAGAAAGTTTTCAAAGTTTTCACCTTACATTAGAGATCATTGAAAGACATCTACAGGTTGCAAATCAGAGTTTTAGATCTAGAAATGAAGTGGAAAGGATAGAGAAGACATTGAAGAGAAAAATCATAATTTGAATTTCTAGAAAAGTTAAACTAGATTGATACACCACTTTTGGTGTATGAGTCCTAGTATAGTCAAAATTGTAGATTTCAAGAGTTTTAGACATATCTCTTCCAAATTTCTATTCCTACCCAGAAACCCTAATCTAGGCCTAAATCGTCCAGAATGGTGTAGGAGTCCCAATAGACATTAATTTTAGTTTTTTTATCATTTCAAGTCTTCATTCGGGCCTCCACATATTTCTAGGTGCACACCTCTAATCTCTAAATTTTTTGTTTTGATTTACATGCATTTTTAGATCATTTAATGAAGTTTTGCATTGCACTAGGTTTAAGCATTAGGTCTTGTATTTCATTAGTCTTTCCAAGCCCTAGTATGGTGGTTAAACCATTAGTTTCTAATCAAACCCTAGGAAAACCATATAGCAAGATCTCTTTCTCCTTGGCATACCTTAGGTTGAGATCTCTAAGGTTTTCCTTGAATGAGAGAGTGAACAGGATTGCTATTATATCTCCCAAGCATAGAAACAACAATTTTCCAACTTTAATTTTGGTTAAACTGCATTTAGAACATCATAACTCTGATTTGGAGTGCATTATCATCCTAGATCTAGCTTTCATTAACATTGCATTAGAGTTTGCATTAGTCAATTGGAATCTAGAGTTTCTAAATCTTGCATTAGTGAACTTAGTATATATAGGTTGCATTTTTGGCATCTTGCATAATCGAATATCATCTAAAATACACATTTTCATTTAGTCTACAGATCATACAAACTAAAAGGCATAAAAATCACTTAAACTTTTTAAAAATTTGTAAAAGAAACCCTCACTAGGACTCATAAGCCTCTCTGGGCGATTTAGTCCTAGTGCAAACTTTAAAGTGCATCTTCCATGATTCAAAACTCTATTTCTAAGCTTCTATTTGTTGTTGATAACTTCATGTTTGAGTTTATATATTTCTTGTTTCATTCAATCGAATTCATCTAGTTTAAATTGGATCATCTTTGATGTAGGAGCACTTGGGCACAGGTGTGATCAACATCACTAAGAAAATGTTAGTTTCAAAATTTTGGTAAGGTTTCATGGAAGCATTTTTATAGGTTGAAGTTAACAGTTGATATGATGATATTTTGGAGTAATATGGACTTCATTATTGTATTTGATTTTGAATTATAATATTTTCTCGTGAAATATTATTATTGATGTTACTAAGAAAAGTGAAACCCTGAGAAGTGAATGGACAAAATAATAAGAGATGGGAGAAAATGAAAGGAAAATGAAGTCATTTAAAGAAAATGCCTCTAGATAGGGAATGCATGGTGGTTGAAGAAGATAGGGAAGTTTTCAAGAGAGAAAACGGAGAACTCCCCAATAGCCATGCCATGGAGATGAAAGATGAACATGAGAGAGGTTGCTATGGATGCCCACATGACAGGGATGTACATGGAAAGTGAAAAGAAAAAAACTTGCAGAATTTGTAATGTGTAAAATCAATGAATATCATTTGCAGAGGCCATCGCTAAGGAGGAAGGAACCATGGGAGGAGAACATAATATCTGAAGGCCGCATGGAGGGAGGCATCAAATGGAAAGTGTGTTTGGAGAATGCACATAATCAAAGTTTTGATATAAGGGTGAATAAGGAACGACCCAATTTGAGGAGAGTAGGGAGACGTCAAGGAAGAGAAAGCAAAGTTTGACAAATAGAACTATTGTAAATCAGAGTATATGGAGATAGAGGGTGTGTGGATATTATGAGAAGATGCAAGAAGTCTACATTCAAGGAGGGGGATCAAATTTTAGAAGGGGATGGTTAAAAAGGCCACATTGTCAAAGAAAAGAGACGCCTTATTTGGGAAGAATAAAACACCAATGCAGATATATGTAACTGACAATAAGGAGGTCATGGAGTGTAAAAGTTCAGCTAGAACAGTTGTTGTGGACAATTCTCACCAATAGAAGAACACGTGAGGCGCACAGAATGTTTGAAGACATTGAAATCTGCTATGGAATAAATGAAGATGGGTGCTATCATATAGCCATGGACCTGTGAACAAATACATGGGAAGATTGTTAGGGGTGCACAGCTGAAATTCAAGAAGAGGAATATGGGTGGTCATGTCAAAGCTTGGAGGAAATTGCAAAGGTTAAGCACTAATAGGAAGTGCAGAAGTATAGAAGAAGAGTGATGAGAAAAACAAGACATAGAGGAAGAATGTGAAGAACCCTTGATGGAAATAGGAATCGGTTAAAGAAGTAGTGTGACAAGTGAAATTGGACATAGGCAATGTAGATAAGAGAGAGAGGGTGCATAGAACATGAAAAGTCAGCTTGATGAAGAGATGAAGGTTTGGAAAAAAGAGAGAAAATGGAATTTCCTGTGATTGTATTCTTTGTGTTTTCATGAAATTGGAAATAAATGTATTTGGTTGGTTTTCAAATTGTGATTATTTTGATACTGTGTAATTTTCATCAATCTAATTTGACACAAGTAATTGTTGAAATGGCATTAACCATTTACAACATTTGTGTAATCTGGAATATGTGGGTTGTGAGAGTTTTTTTGTTTTCTTCTTCATCAATTGGTATCAAAGCCACATGATCATAAGAGTGGAGAGAATCCACCAGGACCATGGGTGAAGAATTGGTAGAGAGTGAAGAATCCCTGAGAGTGCCATAATTGTTTAAAAAAATTCTTGGAGACATGGAGAGAGTTTGTGGATGAAGAAGGAATATTTACATCCACAAAAAGTGAAACAAGAACCCATCCAAAGAAGTGATTTGTTCTGAACTATATGCAAGTCCAGTGGAAAGTGCTACAAGGTGATGGTGGACAGTGATAGTAGAGATAATTTTGTTGCATTGGAAATGATTGAGAAACTGAACTTGAAGAAGATGAAGCACCCTAAGCCATACTACATCTCTTGGTTGCATGGAGGTCATTGAATTCGGGTAAGTGAACAAAGCATTGTGAATTTTCACATTGGAAGATATAAGGGTGAAATTGTATGTGATATAGTACCCATGGATGTTTGTCACATTTTGTTGGGTCAACCTTGGATTTTGGATAGAGAAGCTATACATAATGGCAATGATAACACTTATAGAATAATCAAGGATGGGAAAGAATATGTGTTCAATCCATGGGAGATAAACAAAAGTAAACTGTGTTAAAATAAATTACAACAGAATTCCCCAATGAGTGTACGAAAGAAGAAACCAACATCAAAGTTGTTATAGGTGAGAAAAAAGTAGCTGAGAATCCTTTGAAGGATGAAGAGAAGAAAGAAAAGATCATAGTAGATATGAAGAATGAAGAAAAAGAAGAGGATATCTTTGTGCAAAATAACCAAGATAAAAGAGAATAGATTGCAACCAAGATTGCAAAGGATGAAAAGTTGTGTATCCCTTTGATAGAAGGGGCATGGAAGGAAGAAAATGTGGGGGTAGCCCACACAAGTGGAGAAGATGCTAAGTCACAGGTTGTAGCAATGTCATGTGAGTGGAGTGAGCTATGTGAAATGGAAGAAAGGTGTTCACAAGCTGAGATAGTGAACTCGAATGGTCCCAAGTTTGATGATGAGGTTGAGGAGAACAAGGATGAAACATTGTTGAGAGTAGAGATGAGAAGGATCTTAAGTTATTTGGATGGTGAAAGTGAAAAGTTAATGGAGAAGAAGAAATTGGTGGCACAAGAAGGACCATTTGGGATATGTGATTTTCATAATTCTTTTTATGATTTATTTGTAGGTAAGAAAGAAGTTGCAGCTGTGATTGAAGAAGTAGAAAGAGCAGAAATAATTTGTCCCTTGGAGGACATATTGATGAAGGTGGATGGTGATTGAAAAAAATAGCAGCAAGGAGGCTTGAATAAATCCTTGTGCAAAAGGATGAGGAAGAGAAGAGTGAAGTGGAAGAAGCATGCCTTGTTGGAGGCATGGAAAAAGAGAGCAACCCAAAAGTTGCAGCAGTGTATGAGGAGAAAATTGAAGTTATAAGTCTTGCAGTAGAGAGACAAGTTGCAGTAGAGCTAAAGTTTGATGTAATTTTGAGGAATGTGTTAATTTTCATTCATTTGAGTTTGAGAAAGTAGAAAGTATAGAGATATTTTTGGTTGAGGTGCAGCCCAAGAAAAGCCATTATACGAGTATGGCAAGAAGAGAGGTTGAAGAGAAAGATGCCAACGAAGAAAATTGGTTGGTGGAAATATTTAATTTCCATAATTTTTGATACTGACATGTTTGCAAATTTAGTGATGAATGAACATTGGAGGGAAATTTCTTGGAGGAGGATGGATCATGGTGGGTTAATTCCCACAAAGGTGGAAAATGAAAGTGGAGTTTGGTGGAGGTGGTAGGGTTATGGTGGGAAATGTCCCACAAATAGAGAGCAAGAATAATGCATTAGGTGGTGGTGGATGCTACATGGTGGACACAAGTCCACAAAAGGAGAGAAGAATGGAGTGCAAAGTTGTTGGAAGAGGATTAAAAATGTTCCAACGAGATGTTGGAAGAAGAGAAAAAAGAAATAAATTACAGGTCAGTTTCAGCATGGGAGTATGTTGCAAGTTGTTTGCAACTTGGAAGAGTAGTTATACTACTTAGCCTCGTTTTGTGAGCCTATGCTCATAAAATTTTTATTGGGTGTGTCTAATGCAGTAGAATTCACTAAGTGGCTAGACTCTAGTCTTCTCGAAGTTTTTAAGAAATTCGAAGGAGTCTTGATTTTCACTTTCTGGCACATGGTGTCAAAATGGCACACTTAAAATTCTTCAAATCCTTTTTGAAGAATGATATAATTCATTGCTAAGATTCCTTACAAAAACATGGAGTCAGTGGTTTCAAAGAATGATATACTTCATGGCTAAGATGTTGCCTCAGCTCCTAAAGAGGCAATTGGAGAAAATTTAATGTCTCCTATTTTCTTCATTGGTAGATAACAATTAATAAAATTTGAGTAAGAAGTTGAAGAGGCACACCACTTCAACTGGTAAAAGATAAACAAAATGCATAATGGATGTGAATGGCACGAGGGAAGGAAAATCATGCCTTAGTGAGGAGATAATAGGTACAGGAGAAAAAACACAGAGAGGCTGCATTTAAATTCTCAAGGTTGTATTTAAACTGAGGGGCTACACAGATGTCAAAGGGAAAAATTTTCAGATTCAATAAACTTAAAAATGATGGGAAGTTGATAAGAAAGGGAGGTTGCATATAAATTGATGGTTGTAAATTGACTAATTTAAGTGTACAAGGATTTGGGAGAAAATTGATGCTAAAGGGAATAAGTGTACAAGTCACTGGTAAGAGAGTTGGGCAATAAGTATATTGGCTGTGAAAGATAATGAAAGTTAAATTAACCAAGAGGAAAGCCATGATAGATGAAAGTCAATAATAGAGGACTGCACCATATAGGAGAAGATGAAATTTCATGTGGGAGTAAGTAACCAAGAATTTAAAATTTACAGATTGTAATTCGATGTAGCTTGTAAATATTGTTCTCATGAAACAAGAAATCAATCTGAAAATGTTGAACTATTTTGGTGTCATCCCAATTTGAAAGTAATTTGAAATTTTTTATTTATGAACAAGTAAATAATTGGTAAATTTTGTGACTCTGGAGTTAGATTTAATTGAAAAATGAAATTGTCAGATTAATGAAATGTTTGGCTACACATTGTGAATTTGAATGGAATTTGTGTTTGGGGAATTTGTTGAAGTTGTGTGTGTGAACAGCAAGGGAGTGAATTTTTACCCTCTGCATTAATTTTTAACAAGAGTTTGAAGTATTCAAATTGATTGATAATTGGAATTGGTGTCAAGTTGGGAGTTTTTTTTGTCTTTGCATCAATCTTGTGCATTTCTTAAATTCAAAATTGCATCTAGAACATTTCACTTTAGATTGTTGCATAGTGTAATTACCTTGTTTAGAATCTGAAATTTGCATTGAATTCCATCATGGATATGTGCTTTAGTAAGCTTTGGATGTCCTTGAAGTCCTTAGTGGATGTGTCAAGTTGTGCTTTTGGTAATGACCCTAATTAAATTGAACTTATTCATGCTCACTGAACTCCTAATGCATGTCCTCCTTGTGATGTTGACATCATTAGAGAAGATGATGACAACATGAATAAATTTCTAAGTGATTTCCTTAACAACATTGAAGCTAATGCATCCTTTTATCCATCCATGGAACAACCAAAACCCCCTATAATACCGCCACTTGAGATGTTTGGTTATTTACATCCTGAAGTTTAAACAAAAGTAGAGCCTAAGTTCCCCACAATAGGTGAACCTAGCTCCTCTAGCCAAGCAAACATTCAACCACTTTACGTAAACAAAGTGACCAACACTCCCATCAACCTAGAAGAGACATATGGAAAAAGGATTCACAATCTTGAGTAAATATGGATGTGATACAACAAGAAAACATGAAATTCATCAACTCTTAGAACAAATTCCAATTAAATATACAAAAGGGTTAGGATATCAAGATCCTCCTCTAGATATAAGTGTCATCCTTCCTAAAGAACAATCAATACCTCAAAATGATGATAACAATGACAAGGAGATCTTCAGACCCCCTTCCACTAATCCCAACTAGAGAAGTTGGTGAATCTAGCAAGCGAAGAAGGCCTTACAAACTAAAGAAACTGTAATTCCCTTCCCCACCAACTGATATTGAAAGGAATTTACATATACTTTTGCACTGAGAACTTATTCCATTACCACCCATGCCAGAAATTCAATTTCCAAATCCTAAAAACAAAAACACATCTCATTGCAAATATCATAGAATTTTCGGACATAGTACTGATGAATGTCATACCTTCAAGAAAATCTTTAAAAAGTTAGATATCATAGAAATAGTCCCTTAAAGCAGGACCCTTCCACTCCTTTCCATGTAATAGTCTTAGAATGATAACATTCTCACTATTACATGCTATACATTTAATGCAAATCATCTCAAAATTCAAGGAGCCCTTTCCCATCACTGATCTCAGCTAATTCTTGTCCTACACATAGTGGGGGAAAGAGTTAGATATCCTTTTCCTAGTAATGCATTTATCATTGTCCATTTGGCTAGTTGTTCACCTTTTGTATACAACAAGCATGATTGGGATGTGGATGACTTGCTTATAGGTTGACTCACATGTGCTTTACTAGTCTTTTTCATTATTTCTTTTTCTTTTGTGTGTGTAATGTGATCCCCCAGACTGTTATGTTTAATTAATCTCTCTCTCTTTGTGACATTCCTCTATTTGTACCTACATTCTTCTCAATGACATAAGCATTTTATTAATTTGTCTTGTGTTTTCCCTTTTGGGGATGATGCAAGGCATCGATACATCCATGCCTCTTCCATGTTGATCCAAAATATTTTCCTTTATCTTTTCTTTTGTCTTTTGTTTTCCTTTTGGGGATGATGCAAGGCATCAGGACATTCATGTCTCTTCCATGTTGACCCAAAATCTTTTCTTTTATCTTTTCATTTATCTTGTGTTTTCCTTTTGGGGATGATGCAAGGTGTCGAGACATTCATGTTTCTTCCATGCTGATCTGAAAGGTTTTTCTTTGTGTCATTCTTCTAGTTCTATGAGTATTTGGGGGAATGATGACAATTCCGAGCTCTCTAAAAATAGAAAGAACATAGTGACCCTGAATCCATAGATCCCTTATGTGTGTTTAGAGTTTTGTGGGAAACCTCTCTTTTATTTTCATGACATAGCTTTATTTGGAAACATATGACTTGACATAGGTATTTCCAAGTAATCTCTCATGTCTTCTTTATTATTAGCATTTATCATTTACTACTTTAAATTAATTGCTCATAGCATGGTGTTTAGCAATTTCTTAAAAGTGGGGGAATACATTTGTGTTACTTGTTTTGAATTTCTCATGTTTCATGGTGTAGTCTTCTTACTTCATACAATGTGTCTTTCACTTTGTGGTGACATTGGGTGTGATGTCCCTCAAGAGTGTGATATCTCTTATCATATTTATATTCCTCTTGGTGGCTTGATGCGACACACTGCATCCCCTAAGTTGTGAATCTCTTATTCTTTGATTGGTCCTCTCTTGGAGACATTAGGAACAATGTTCCCTAAGTTAATACATTACATGAATTAAGTAAGACTCCTTTGAACATTCCCTATCTTTGCATTTACAACCTCAGTTATATGGCCACCTTGCATAATACACCTTGCTTTCCTGAGGATCCATCTTGTTTGTTCATGAGTTCCAAGCATACAAAGCTTTGCTTGCCTCATGAAGCTCGAAATTGATTTTTGTGTGATTCCTTATCAAAGTTATTAAGAGGTATAACTTTGGTTTGGTCGGATGGAAAGCCAATCCAAGGAATTCCTTTCCCATAGCCACTCACATGTGTGTCTAAGCACATACCTACCGCATGTGTATGTGTTTCACCTTTTGGATACTCACCTAGTGGACAACCTAGAGTTTTGTTGCCTTAGAGTGAGTGTGCATTTTTGAACAAACAACCTAGATTTGATCCACATTACGATGGGAAAATAATCGAAGCTTGATCCACTCCATTTTTTTTGTTTTTCTTTTCTCTTTGTCTTTGGCAGTGTATGCTCGTTCCTTGTTATTTCTCCTTATATCATTTTTTTTATGTGTGTCCTTTTGTGCCTCTGTTGATCTACTATATGATCCTAATCTTTGGGGATTGATCACCCCTCTTGATCGTTGTCATCCTATCTTATTGGCATTGGTGCACTTGGACCCCTCTTGATGTGATTTTGTCTACTTTAGTGTGAGTTTGAAGCAAGTTCCTCCTCTCACTAAAGGGGGGGCTAAATGTTGCAACAAAAAAAGTATCCCTCTACTTTTCCTTGCTTGTTTGGGCCCTTGTTAAATTAAGCATAATGTTTCCTTGATCTAGTGTTGTAATGTGTTTGACACATTCACATTAGGTCTTGGGCCCTTGTGAGCTAAATGAACTTAATTGTACCTTATTCTAGGTATTGTAAAGTGGTGTAGCACACTTTCACACTTTTCTAGGGTTTTCATAAATAACTAGGTTTCTTTATGCCTTATTTGGCCTTGTTTTGCATCCACAAGATTTAATGAATGCATCTTTCTGAGGATAATCCTGACATAAATAAACAACCAATCATAATTCATGTCTTTCTAGGTTGTGTGGCCCAGATTTAGTGATCTGGGCAGATGAGTCCCACCTAGGTTTTAGGGCCTCAATCTAGATTTTGCATCATTCTAAGTATTTTTGAAAAATATGTTCCATAGTTAAGCCTAATGGGAGTCATACGCCACTTCTGGTGTATGAGTCCCATGTGACCCATAATCAAATTTAATTCAAATTCTTGATGGGATTTTATTCTCCTACATCTAATGTCAGCTTGTAGTGTTGTAATTGCAAGAAATTTGCCATAAACAAGTATAAATACAAGTTTCTTTCACTCATTTTCATCCCAAGCTTTCAAGTATTCATGCATTATAACAAATTTTTGATCAAGGAAGCATTCAAGAGTTTACAAGATCCTTCAAGAGTCTTCAAGAGCTGATTATGAAGTCTTTTAGAGTATCATTCAAGTATCAAGAATCATGTCAAAGTCATCATGCATCATGTTTGTTTTTGAGCTAATATATGTAATGTAGGGTTTTATGATTCAAGCTAGCATTAGATTCAAGATCTGTCACATTCAAGCAATAGTCAAGATCTACATCCATTGGAGCCTCTTCATACATGTTTGCAACACTTTATTGCTAGGGTTTGGTGATTTCCAACATTACATTTTGTTCATTCATCATTCCTTCATCTTATTTCATTTCATTTCAAGGTTTGATTACCAAAACATGGTTTGACCAAGGAAAACCCCTTTCCACTAACAAAACAAAACTTTTCCCTCTCTTCAGTCTATGATTTTTAGATCTATGTTGAAGACATATTGAAGATAAATTTTGGAGAAAGTTGTCAAGTGTTGAAATTTGTCAAAGTTGCCACCTTACATTGGAGATCATTGAAAGACATCTACAGGTTGCAAATTAGAGTTTCACACTCAAAAATTAGGTGGAAAGGACAAAGCAGACATTGAAGAGAAAAATCAGACTTTGAATTTCCAGAAAATTCAAACTATACTGATATGCCACTTCTGGCATATGAGTCCTAGTATAGTCAAAATTATAGATTCTAGGATTTTCAAACATATCTCTGCCAAATTTTTGTTCCTGCCTAGAAACCCTAATCTGGGACTAAATCACCCAAACTAACTTGTGTGTCCCAGTAGACATTAATTTTAGTTTTTTCAGCATTTCAAGTCTTCATCTAGGCCTCTACAGATTTCCAGGTGCACACCTCTAATATCTCAGTTTTTTGTTCTAATTTACATGCATTTTAAAGTAATTTAGTGAAGTTTTACATTGCACTAGATTTAAGCATTAGGTCTTGTATTTCATTAGTCTTTCCAAGCCCTAGCTTGGTAGTGAACCCCTCCTTACTTTCTAATCAAACCCTAGGACAACCCTATTGCAAGATATCTTTCTCCTTGGCATACCTTAGATAAAGATCTCTAGGTTTTTCCTTGAATGAGAGAGTGAAGAAGATTTTTATTCTATCTCCCAAGCATAAAAGCAACCATTTTCAACCTTTCATTATATATATCATAAAGTATAATATATTTAATATATAATATAAAATATATTATAATATAATATATTAATAATATTATGTTAATAATAATTCTTAAAACTAAAGCAAATGGATATCTGTTTTCTTTTCTATAGGTTAAAAAGCTAGAAGCACGAGCAATGGTGGGCATGTCAAGTGCAAGACATAACAAATATCCATTTTGAAACGGATATCCATTTACTAAGTTATATAAAAAAACAAGAATGGGACTGTTTTGAGTATTCCAATGGTCCCTACATTCTTTTTGTCACAAAAATCTCATGCTTTCTATCTATATCAGACAAAATTCAGCTTTTGGGAGATTCTTTTATAGTTTATTTACAATTACAATTATTTGTGTGTGTTTTTTGTTTGTGCAATGGGGATTAGCAGTCACCATAAGAGAAAAGGAAAAAGGGAAATAAGAGCAGATCAAATTGAAGCATATAGAGAAAAAGATAGAGAAAGTCATAGGAAAAGAAGACAAGGTATGCCAAATATTCAAATTGAAGCTTCTTTTGCATAGTTAAATGTTAGTTCATGTGAAGATGAAATAGAATTTGAAAATATTGATCATATTGAAATTGAAAATGAAAATGTTTTTGAAAATGAAATTGTTATTGAAAATGAAAATGTTGTCAAAAATGAAATTGTTATTGAAAATGTTGAAAATAGTGAGAATGAAAATTTTAATAACATTGAACTTGAAAATGAAAATATTGGAATTGTTATTGAAAATGTTTAAAATGAACCTTATGTAACACCTAATTACATGAGAACCCCTAAATGGTTGCTTTAAATAGATGATAACATAATAGATAATCTTCAAGGAAAAAGGTACAATGAACGGTTCGTTTGTGGGCTACCAATATGTTCAATGAATATTTTTTCAATAAGAAATTAACCGAACATTGTTAAATATTTTTTCAATTGCTTAAGTCTTACAAAATGAGACCATTATTAAGAAAATTGAAGATTCATGTCACCAAAAAATTGAAAAAAAAATAGTATTATTGTAAAAAACTTTTTAATGCTCTAACCTCTATTGGAAAGACTAGTAAGGAAAAATATAAAAGGATTTCTCGTAGAGTGATCACAACCTCACTAGTAAGCAATCATTTGAGAAAGACTCGTTAAATGAGAAAAACTTGTATTGATTTAAATCTAAATCATAAAACATTGAATAGAGCACTCTCAAGAAGAGGAAGACTCAATAGTCCTCTTCAAAATGATAGGTGGGATTTTAATGAGAGGCTTCCACGTGTTGATAAGAAGCAAACCAATAATATAAAGATGCAAATTGAACAATTTTGGAAAACTCATTGGGTGATCCCACAATAGTGGTTTACAATTTTTGGCCAAACTGGACACTCAAATATTTTTTTTAACTAAATCTTCACTTTCGGGCACCTATAGCAGCTAAACTGTAAGGAATTTGAAGATGATGTAAACTAGAGTTTCATGAAATTTTGTCTATAGATTCTAAATATATTTTTTTGAATATTTTTGGAATCGGATTGCATTTCTTTTTTCATCTCCCTTGAAAACTAGTTTTTTTTCAGAAAACAACATTTTTAAAAAGTGACGCTCACCGTACAATGCATAACTTTTTTTCCATGAAGGATAAAATTATAATTCTTTAGAATTTATATTTTTAACTCTGATATCTAGTGCTTCCGCTTGGTTAGATAGTTTCTTATTGAATATTTTTTTCTTTAGTCAAGTTTCAAAGTCAAACCAATTACAATTCAAACATAGCATGACCGTATAACGCATAACTTTTTTTGTATGTATCAAAATTAATTTTTCTATTTTTGTTGGATCAAGGACATCAATATCTGGTGCACTCATATTTTTTAAATTTTTTTTTAATATCTTCTATTTTTCCACATGTCCAAAACAGAGAGTTTGATTTTCAGTGAAAAACCTACATTCACAAGAAATA